>NQII01000050.1:1707833-1735549 GCA_002778355.1 Clitarchus hookeri
TTTGACGGCCTCCGACTGAGGTCGACATCGTGATGCATTCTCGATCCTCGACTGACTCCGGCTGACTGACTGACTGCTCGATCCGCGACTGACTGATTCGACGTCTCTCCACTGACTGCCCCGTTGCTCCCCCCTTCGTGTGGTTTTGTAGCATCCATCACCATATTCAACTTGCCCCATCTCTGCTGCACGTGTCCAGGGTGCTTGTCGTCCCTCCGGGTCATAAAACACATGGCTGCTGCTAGTGTGGTTCGCAGCCGGCCTGGCGTCGTCCCTTGGTTCTGGCCTGGAAGTTTATTGTCCCGTTCTGCACGCACATCCGCTAAAAGCTCTCATGGTTTATTGCGGTGTAAGCCCGGGACAGGCACAGCTGGTGGTGGGATCTCGGTGTCCCTTGGGCAGCTGCAAAATGCGGCTGTGTCCACGCCCTGGTGCTTTCCGTTGTCTGCGGATGTCGTCTGCACGTGCAGGAGCAGTTGCACGTGCCGAAACCTTTGGTAGCATGCCTTAGCAGCTGCGAGGCTCCTGGTGTCCCTCTTCCGGCACGTCCACAAAACCCTTAATCCTTATTGCGGTCGTCCGGCTGTGAGCTCCGCCAGAGTGTGTGTTCTGACAAATAAAATATAGGGACGCAGAATGCGTCAAGATGACGAGCAGTGTNAATATAGGGACGCAGAATGCGTCAAGATGACGAGCAGTGTGGTGACAGTAGGCCTAAAGCTAGCACGCTAGTCACTACCCGACACCGCTCGACTTCTCGAGCAGCTGCGGGTCGGTGGCGGGCAGAATGCCGCGCTGCCGGCCTGCAAACTTGTATTTACGCGTTTCACCTCGTTTATAAACATTATATTTGAAGCCTCAGATATAATGCCTAGAAACGAAAAAATTATAAAAAAAATAAATTGCTTATCTTATTGTTTCTAATGTTTTGTGTACCTTACATACCTTTTATTATTCTGACGTCATGATAGCTATGTCTACACTTTCTTTTTAAACTGTAAGAACTGTACACATAAGCTGAAAATATACATATGGTAGTTTGAGGAACACTTAATACCTGGGATGAGATTAAATACAGCGAAGAAAATCNAACACTTAATACCTGGGATGAGATTAAATACAGCGAAGAAAATCTGTAATAAAGAGCTTAATAATTGGTTTTATTCTCAAAAGCGGTTTACTTTCTGTTTATTTAAGGGAAAAGGTTATAAAAGCAACTCAACTTACTTGCGTAAAACACGAAGGCCTATTTAGTGTAAATTTTGTGGACCTAGTTTTTGTTTTTTTGGCACATCAATCTTAGTAACTTAGAATTAAGGGGAAGGGCAAATATGAAAGTAAGATTATCCTTGACAAACATTTCTAAAAACATGCATTTTAGTGTTTTTAAAGTAAAAATTAAGTTGCTAATTAACATAAACTATTAGGCTTATGAAACTTAACTGGAGACAAATCAAAACAACATAAATTTATTAGAAATTGCTGTGTTTGGAAATTGTTGTATAATACAAACCAAACTTTTTGCAAAAGGGACTCTGAGTCCCACCCAAACAATTTAATGTTTGGTTAGAATGGCTTAAAATTGTGACATGTTATCATTTAGGCATACAATGTGAATATAGCCTAAATATGATACCTGTGCTCTTGAAACGAATGTTAGAAGTTATATTAAATTAATAAAATAATACATATACCAAATTTTGTCTATTAGTCCTAATTTGGAATGTATAAACTTACAAAATGTAAAATTTGCATTGTGTAGCTAAATTCTTTGTAAACATATTTATNTCCTAATTTGGAATGTATAAACTTACAAAATGTAAAATTTGCATTGTGTAGCTAAATTCTTTGTAAACATATTTATATGCATTCATTTTTATAAATACATTAATATATTTGTTATGCTCTCGTCTACATCACATACGAANTATTTATATGCATTCATTTTTATAAATACATTAATATATTTGTTATGCTCTCGTCTACATCACATACGGATTGCTAAACGTGTTGTCGTGCGTATTAAACAATACTCTAGGACCGTAATGAAGGTTACGTCACATGTTAATAGTGGACATTAAGAAGTTCAGTGTTAAAACTACCTACATAGGGGAAACATAAACCCCTTAAATATTATTACGTGCGTCAACATGGTCTTCGCAAACAAAAAAAATTATTTTGGCTAAACACCTTTAATGTATCACCTATCTGCGTTAAACCACGTCTTCCTGTTTGTTTCGTTTTTTGTAACAAACAAATATTATGTCAGGTGTTTTGCGAGATGTACTAGTACACTGCGTTACAATAAACCATTTCAAAGATTTTGGTATACTTGACTGTTTATTTTTTCTTTTCATTACTTCAAACAATTTCTATTTAACCAAATACGCTTCCTCGCTGAAGTAAATAAATGCTGCGGCCGAGGTTGCATCTGACATGTGACGTCACGGATTACTATCATAATAGTAACANCGCTGAAGTAAATAAATGCTGCGGCCGAGGTTGCATCTGACATGTGACGTCACGGATTACTATCATAATAGTAACATGTACAGCCGACTTACGGCGAATGCCATGCGCTTATAACCCCTGATCTCAAGCCAATGGACCGTTACCTGTGGTGACATCTCAAGGCCATTGTTTATTCAACTCCAGTTCCGAACATAGCAGTGCTTAGCTTGCGAGTGGAACGAGGCTGCCATCCCTGGAGTATTTGAACGTGTCAGACAATCAATGACGCGGCGTGTTCAGACGTGCGTTCAGGCACGAGGTAAACATTTCGAGCACTTCTTGTTGAGTGACGTATCACTGCTGATACACGAACATGACTACAGCTACTCGAAATGTAATGCGTCAGGAAGACTTGCGAACACAGCCAGTACAACATTGGAAGGTCTGTAACTCGGAAACGATCACATTTAGAACTTCCGTTCATAGAGTGGAGAGCGGAAAGATTTGGCCGGCTCTCAACAACGAGGTTTTGAGAGCCGATGAGAGTGAAACAAGGTGAGTATGGAGCAGCGCCGGAATTCAAGGGTGGGGAAAACGGGAGATACCCGAGAAAACCCGCTGACCAGCGGCATCGTCCGGCACGATTCCCACGTGCGAAAATCTGGGAGCCACCCCGTCGGGAATCAAATCTGCTTCGCCTAGGTGGGAGGGTGTAGTCGAACCCCTACACCACCGCGGCCCCTGCGTTCATAGGGACATTTTGTGTTGTTTTGGGGTCTAATATTCACTCCCCGTCTACTTCTCACATATTTGGTAACAGCCTGTATATTTACTAGTTCGCGTACTACACGACCTCTCCATAGCACTTAACGTTTCAGTCAAAGAGCATAATGATAATGACAACTGAGACCAGTTTTCATTGCTTTTGCTCACAACAGAGTAGGACACTTGGAATACTACAATTCACCATGGTACTGCCAATTTCATGACGTCACTTGAAAAAGCATGAACTCGAGCGGTTATGTTCATGGCAAAGTTAATTTTTCCCATGTGGCGAAAGAATACATAAGGGGCTGAAAAAAGATGGTGAGTACGGCTTTCCAAATTTTCAAATCAAACGCGAACCAGTTACGTCAGCAGTATGTCATTGTGCTACACTTAATCGTAATAGCAGAATATATTTTTATCTCTTACGCCTTAATGCTTAAGTTGTAGNGTATGTCATTGTGCTACACTTAATCGTAATAGCAGAATATATTTTTATCTCTTACGCCTTAATGCTTAAGTTGTAGAACGTTGGCACTCAAAATACAAAATAATAAGTAATCGAAAGAAATTTATGTTAGAAATTGCAATAGCCAAGTATGTAATTTGTATCTGATACTTCTCGATTTTGAAATATATAAATAGAGAGGTAAACATGATGTCAAGTAAAGGANGTATGTAATTTGTATCTGATACTTCTCGATTTTGAAATATATAAATAGAGAGGTAAACATGATGTCAAGTAAAGGAGTTGTAAAACTAAGTGGAAAAACGTTGTTAACCATATTAGCTTTTGCTGACGATTCAAGACATTGAAGATAGCGTTGAAATAATCACATATCAGCAACGCTAAGTGGGGAGGAATATAATATGAGTATTATCACATCCTAAACAAAAATATAAGTTTTAAAGAGAAAACATTTTATAAGAAGTAAAAAAAANATAATATGAGTATTATCACATCCTAAACAAAAATATAAGTTTTAAAGAGAAAACATTTTATAAGAAGTAAAAAAAAATCTCTGTAGTAAAATAATGGAACAAATAACAAATTTTATATAGTGAAAAGGCCTTACAGAAAATTAAANAAAAAAAATCTCTGTAGTAAAATAATGGAACAAATAACAAATTTTATATAGTGAAAAGGCCTTACAGAAAATTAAATAAATGTCATTACTTTTGTGGTATAATAAAAAAAACATTAAAAAATCATAAAGAAAAATGTTTAAAATGGTAGCCCCTACCTGAAATATTGGAAACGAAATATGGACCCTAACGAAGAACGATTGCAGGACAACTTCGTGTCAATGAAATGCGGCTGCTGAGAAGAGTGAAAGAGTGTAGCAGAGAAGATCGAATAAAAATGAAGATATCAGAAATGATTGTATATTTTTTCCTGCTGTGAATAAAAACTATACAGACCGCATCAGAAAGCTCATGTAGGTAGGACGAAATACAAGCCAAGTGACAAGAGATTTAGGACAGCCCAGATTCGGGTGAAAATAAGCTTATAGAGGCGGGACAAGTATGTGCTTTATCCATGAAGTAAAGACGACAAGTATATTTATTTCAAGCTCACGATTTTACCAATTAAGCTCCGCCCTTATTCAGCAAAGTCATTCGTTTCTAACTATCACACTTTCACCGATCTAGTTTTTAAGCCGGGAAAACGTATATGAGTTTACTTGGCTATGGTATACATTTACGCTTTCAACGTACGTCTATAAACAAAGTAAATATTTCATTAATTTTGTTTGGCAGTCGTTTTAGAATTCTCAATTAATATTATCGTTTAGTGTAATTTCGTTATTTTTGAATTCCTTAATAACTGTTTTATTTATCTCTAAAGACGTCGTTGTTAAGATCCGTCAAAATATCTCCACTCCAGTCTACTTTTTCTCCTTTTTCAATTCAGTGTTATCTACCAAGACCAATTATTCGTTTTATACTTTTGTGTAATTTCCATCTTCGTCCGTTTGAAAATATGTATAACACTTTAACTACAGTTACTCCTCTGGGTATTCAAGTGTNTGTAATTTCCATCTTCGTCCGTTTGAAAATATGTATAACACTTTAACTACAGTTACTCCTCTGGGTATTCAAGTGTGTCGGAATATTAAGGTGCATTCTGGCAACCATGCACATTGTTACGAATTAGCTTTTAATTCAATTCATATCTGCAAGGGGCTAAGGGCGTAGCTAAATAATTAGTCATGATTAGATAGAGCACAGCAGTATTAGTTGGAGTTTATTGAACATAAGGATTATACAATAACTATTTACGCGAATATTGATCGGGGGAGCTTTAAAGGAATATCAAGATGCTAATTAATCATAATAAGTTTTATTACTGTACGCTACTACTATTACAATCTAATTGGAAAATCCCCACCTTGTTCATGTTGCCGGAGGCTGATTCTAAGAGCATATAGCATTTTAACTGCTATATGGCCATTGTATTAACACTAAAATTTGTGTATTTTCACTGCTACTTGGTCGTTGTACGAACACCCAATGTCAATACAGTTGTACATATTCAATTGTGTAATTTTACAATGACCGTGCGTGTGTAAACTTGCATTACATTCTGGAGTATCTGTGAGCGTATATTTACACATACAAAGTTTCGGTAATTTAAATTTTTATATGTAATTTGCTAAAACGAGTAGAGTATTTATAAATGCACACTTATTTTCCTATGAATTTAAATACAACTAAAATTATTTGTTTAAAACATGCAATCTAGCGGTAGGGAGTAGAATTACTTCGAACTCCTTTTGTGTGTTCAAAGGGAAAACTTATCTCCCGCTGATGAAAAATGCTGGCTTTTGTATATTACTACCTATTCTATATATAAAGTAAGTTGTTACCCACATTTTGGAGATAATATTTTTATAACTCTTTTTAACTACCAAGTTACAAAACGGAGTAAACTGAAATGATAATTGAAAATATGCGCATACAAAGTATGTGAATTAACATGACGCAGTTGTAAAAGAACATATGATGACGGTAAAATTGCTTAGTAAAACAGTGAAAAAAGTACAGAAGTTGTGTAATTACAATAACAGTGAATCTGCGATTTTGCTTTTTTGTAAGTGAGAAAATACACATACACAGTGGCGAAATTACAATTGAGATGTCTGTGTAAATTTACTTTCCGTGGAGGGAAAATACACAAATGTTGCGGTTTACTATTGCTACATAGTTAGAGTAATTTTGCACCATTCTATGTAAAATTAGTCGTACATTGTATATGTTACTTTAATAATTTGTAGAATACATTTACTTGGACGAATAGTAAAACAATATTGGCATATGTAGGCGTAAAATTACACCGATGTGAGTGGATACACTGCTGCCACATACATTTAGTGTAAAATTACACAATTTTATACAGTGATATTTATACTTTTTTGACGGTTTTTTAGTCAATCCGTTCAGTCTTTGTACTCACGAACGTGAACAAGTTGCACGTGAATTATATTTATGATCGGTACTGCACGCATCACGGCGTCGGTTCCTATTCTAACTTGTGTATAATCTGATTTGTGGAATTTTCTGCACCTCTTTGACATGAATGTTAATGCCACTATCATCGAGCATGCAGCATGTTGTTCACTGGCTGCAAGGAAAGTGTTGAACACAAGTACAGTGCATGCAAATTTTACAACGTAATGCAACATTTGAACTAGAATTTAACGTTTGATCGAACAGGAGAATTCCTGTTCATTTCCTGTTATTACTCTCACATTCCAGAAAACATTCGCAATTTCTCAGTGTTCATAGATCCAACTTGAGCTAGTCTCCTTTCATCTGGAGGCAGGAACTACGTTAAGATCTTCATTAAGTTATTAGGCTTTATATGTTTAGTAGTAATCGATATCAATTATACATTTAAACTATGTTCAAAAATCAATACATAGTATAAAAGAAAGTCCCTGGCGCGCGTCTGTCTGTCTGTATGACTGCGCTAATCTCGAGAACCAATGAACGGATTTGGATGCTGTTTTTACTATTATGATTTGCATTTATCGAGGAAAGTTTTTATGTATTAAAAATTGCCCTAGCACTTATAGGAACTGAGCATTAACGGTATTAGTGAATCAAACCGGGGAAAATTGTTTGCCGCCAGCGCGCTCTCATGGAATACGCTGCATAATACTTTAGAGATATAAAGAAATCATATACGAAAGAATTGTGTAAAATTAAATGATGTACAAAAAGTCAGTGGTAGCATATATCTATCTTTAATATATAAGTAGTAATAAGCGTATTTAATATTTAAATTGCGCAGTAAAAACAAACGTAAAATTCACTGTCTTTTCTAAACATAAAGAACTTCATCTTTATCAAAATAAATTAATTCATAATTTAAAATTTTTAATGTAGATACGAAATTTCCTTTACAGCATACAACTATCGCCAATACTTTAAAAGTTATAAAAAGTTTTATGAAAAAAGAAATCTCTAAAATCGATGGCGTTTATCACAGGCAAATGGAAGTGAACAAAAAAGAGAATCTAGTTTGACTAATAACCGAGAAAGGAATATTTTGCAATAAGAAAGGAAGACTGCTGCTGAACGTCGAAAAAAATAATGAATTAGTGCTTGCAAAATTCAATGCGCAAACTCAAGTCCATTACTCAGTAGATACAGTACTCGACAGTGAAGAAGCTGTTTGCACTATCACACAGAATTTCTTAATTCATTGGATCCTTCTGGCATGCCACCACACAAACTGGTTTTAAAAGTTGGATCTCCCATAATTTTATTGTGAAATATAAATCCACCGAAATTATGCAACGGAACTAGATTATAAATAAAAAGTTTAAAAAGTTATTTCATTGAAGGTACTATTTTAACTGACTGCGGTACTGGAGAAACCGATTTAACACCTAGAATACCAATGATTCCCTTGGATTGGCCTTTTAATATTAAAAGAGTCAAATTTCCAATAAGAGTTTGTTTTGGTATGACCATAAATAAGGCACAGAGTCAAACAGTTAATGCGGCTGGAGTGGATTTGAGTGGAGCATGTTCTTCACACGGACAACTATACGTAGCCCTTTCGCGTGTCGCGTCAAAAATAAATCTTTTTTTTTGCTGGCAGTCGAAGGCAAATGATTAATGTTGTATGAACATAAATTTCCTAAACCACTATCAAATAATATGTTTTAATGTGGATAAACGGAAAGGATGTAGGCAGGTATGTCAGGATCGTGGTAAATGGAGGTCTATAATCTCTGCCTACCCCTCTGAGAACAGGCGTGACGTGTATGTATGTATGTATGTATGTAATATATGATAGTAGTTTGCTAATTTACTATCATATAATATCGTAATCGTCTTTTCCCAATTTATTCATTAGTGTATCGCTGTAAAAAACTAAATTGTACCCGNCTATCATATAATATCGTAATCGTCTTTTCCCAATTTATTCATTAGTGTATCGCTGTAAAAAACTAAATTGTACCCGGGCGAAGCCAGGCCGGGTCGTTAGTGAGTGAATAAACTCTGAACGGAAAACTGCGTAAAATTGAAACTAAGCACCCAGCTCACTATTCGAGTCTCGTGTATAAAAATAAAAGTTGCCACAGGTTACTTCTGTCGATGAGCAAATATTCAGCGCGAGACCCATAATCCACGCTGACGAGACCCGGAGATTAAATAAGAAACAGGATTCCCCGTTCTCAGATCTTCGCCCAGGGGCTTGTACACATCGTTATGGGAATGCGGAGCATGTGCTGCGGGAGAAATGAAAATTTCTATTCCGGGTCCACGGAGGAGGCAGCAAATTCAATGCACGCGTACCAGCGGCCCCTGAGGGAGAGATACGCGANCGAACTGAAAGTTGCACTCCTCGAAACAAAAGGAAGTCGAAACAACAGCTGCCAAGTTGGTTTTAGATCTGCAGAGCAGAGTAATTGAGTACATAGAGGCGAAAATGCGCGGCGGTTCTTTTGATGTGGGCGTACCCGTTCTCTGATTGGCTGGGCGAGGCTCTGGGATATGGCCTTGTGTCTGATTGGCTACTGCGTGCTGCGAAAAATTCTTTACTGGCTGGGCTTCCGGCTAGGGATGTCGGAAAAAATAGCTATACATCGAAATTACGGCATTATATCACCGATATATCGATATATATCGTATATATATTTCAACAATATTTTATCGAATTGAATATCTTTTTCCAGATATCGGAAATAAAAGTTTTTAAAATTCTTTTTAATAAGGTCTGTTTTTTATACGAAAATTGAATTGCAACATTACTATGTTCACTTTCGCAAAATGCACCAAAAACAGTACCACATATTTCTCCAACGCCTCGTGTCGTCAACATGCAATATTCCAAGCAATTTTGGTTTTGTCAAGTTCTTTAATCTATAAAATATAAAATTAAAATATACCGAAAATACATATTTTTCTTTCAATATATCATTTCTTAAAACGATAATTTTATAAATAACCAATATGAATGATATCGATATTTGTTTCCGATATCAACAATCCCTACTTCCGGCTGGCGGATAGGTGACCAGGCGCTGATTGGCGCACAGTGTTCCGTTGCTGTCCTGTGCCGCCATTTTGGAGGTGTGTGTGGCTAGAGTTCGCGGTGTGCGCCACTTACACCTCTGTGGCTTCAGTATGATTACAGACAACGAACTATCGCGGAAAAATATTGAATTATTACTCGTTTCTTTTATGCGGTATCACTCAGGTGTTAACTTTTTTCTTCACATCATTATAAAATACAATACTATATCTTGCAACTTTCTGCGCTCTGTTGTAGTCTTCGCTCCCTGGTGTTATGTTGTTGATTACGTGTTTTCTTTGGCGCTCTCTATTGAAACTAAATAAATGTTACCCCACTTCATATACGTAGTGAGTTCTAGAAACTACGGAACCTTCATTTGTATTCGCGGTCGGAGTGCTGCGGCCTTTAGGTCTGACGCATTTGTAAGCGTATGAGGCAGAAAGACAGACGGCAAGAATAAATTCCACACTTTTTTTTTTTAGAACAAAATCTGATGTTAAAATAAACAGATGGCGCCGAAATAAAATCGGAAACAGTATAATTGAAACGCAGTAGGAGGGAAAAACCGATTTGAAGGGAAAATTGGCAGAGAAATGTTTATCTCGGTTCCTGTCGAGATGGCTTTTTTTTTCTCCACACTCTGTTTTATTCTGGCTAGGGGGTTTGAAAAAAAAATCCTCGCAGCGAGTAGAATTTCCACGGGTGAACTTTGTGCGAGCGATTGACCTCCCACCCCTCTCTCATCCACATGTCAGGTCTGCAACGTCACGTACACCTGTACCCTTCCCCCTCCCCCTTCTCTATCTACACGCCTCCTAGCACGCGGTGGCTCCACGAAGCTCTGGGAGTCACGTACAGATAACAGGAGAGAGTTGGGGAGTTTGGGAACTGTAGTAGCAAGCTGCGTGCCGCCATTCTCAACGTACNNNNCCACATACCGTATTCTTTATCTAACACTGGCTCGTGCCGCGATATTCCAACAAACAGTACTCTTGCGAACGACGAGATGTTGTGGTTGTACTTTTGGGCCAGACGACGATTTAAGGCCCGGCGCCACCCACTATATCGGATTATTTCATTACCTGGTTATTAGTTATTTTCAAATGTTTATTATACATGATGATTTGGAACTATAGCCAATTCGCGGTTTCTTCACACTTTTTGAATCAAACCTTTGCGAAATCACACCATGTTTGACGTTTTTGGTTCTTTCCTAAATACCGTAAGCGGAAGTAACTTTGGACAGGGAGGTGGGGGTACCTTTGTGACACAGGATTTTTCACTGTTAATTATATTTTCTTCCATTTTCAAATATGCTATTTGTAATGTTCAACGGTTTAAATGGCACCACTGAATTTCTGAAACATCCGACTTAAATAGGGGACATTTAAATGTGATTTTTTTGTGTCAAAAAGTCAACCTTTCTTGTCACAAAGTCACCTCCGCTGACGGTATGTCGGGTATAATAATCGTTTTATACTTCTGTTAATGTAAAAGTATGTTAGTTTTTGGTTAAAATGAACATTTACTCATATTTTACCAATAAATTATAATATTTATCTTTTACTTAATATGAATAAAGACAGGGAGGAAAATAGTATTGTTGGTAATGCCTAGTAAGAAATAGTTCTTATGTAAAATATTATTAAAGTGATTGCGCACGTATGCAGTGCGCTGCCCTTTGGTGTGATTTTTTAGACTAAGTTAAGTTTTGTTTGCATGAGAAATAGGAATATCCTGAAAGTAGAACCTGAGCAAGACTTCAGAAAAGTTTGGAAGTAACCGTGAATTGACTTTACAGGTACAAACGCCATAAAATGTTTTTTTATGCAAAATGAGATTGGAAACATTATAAGGGCTATGTCGTAAAGTAAATCGTAATAGATGTAGCTAGTGGCCCTTGGAAATCGATTTTTCAGATGACTTCAATTCAAAATAACAAAATCTGCTTGAGCTGAAAGAACGATTCCGTGAATACTGTTGTTTTTAATCGACATCTGAAATCTGCGAACAGTTGTTGAGTAATAGCATCCCCATTCATTGAGAACATATGTAGTACAAGGTTCTTATCCAAACAATGTTTGCAACCCTTGGTTGTTTATCGCTTTTAATGAAGTCATAATCGTGTGTCAACAAATGTAAGAACAATGCTGACTTGGTGTAATTCTGTCAGTCAAACGGTTTTCGAGAAAACAGAGTTTGTATGTGTACAGTTGATGAAACTTTTTCATAAGAAACACATTATATATAGTTAACTTTACGGAAAAAACGGCTACGAAAGTCCATACTTCGTGCATTCGCGTCACTCGATTGATGACGCTGTCGCAAGAAGTGACTGTGTAATTTTTGATTAATCATCACTACATACTTTTTTAAATAAAATAATTTACAGTATTACACAGAATTGATAAGACTGTCACGTCGCGAAATTGGTCCTTCTTTAATATCTTGACAAGAAACAATAAGCTTGATCGTACCGCTTTCTTGAAAATATCTGCCAAAATAAGCTGAATTCATTTTGCCAAAACATAATTTTATCAGCCAAATAAGTACAACTGATTCTGGAAATTAATCTTTAAGTCAGTTGTGTAAAATCGTTCACAAACTCTAAACATGATGAAAATACCGAGAGTCACATACAAAATACACAAAACATGTTCCTCAAAAAATAATTTTTAAACAACGTGATGCTCTTTTGTTTATCTGTTTCAATTCTGCGGGCACGTCGTTATTATTATTTTTGTCACGTGCATCGAAAAGAGGCGAAACCGTGAATCTGACACGCAATTACGGAAAAAATTTGGAAGAAAAAACATAAAAACATGCACTTGCTGGCAATGACGTTACGTGTCACGTAGACAAGTTTAACTGTGGTTGGTTGGAGTAAAAATTATTGTGTATATTTTGTCGCTTCCCAACGCCTTTGAGGCGTACTGCTACTGGGAATGGCATTGATGTCAACATCTGGTATCGTTGATATTTCCATTTCAAATCATTTTTTTTTTAAATTTCGACCTTGATATGATAAAGTCAGTGGATTAACTGATTCTTTGAGGTTGTTAATAATTCACCGTCCTAGTTACCACATTTTAAGTCAGCGTGAAGCGAGCATATCAAGAATACAAATCTGATAGTTCCAATTAATCACTTTTGCGCGCCTTTTTTTGATTATGTTATAACCCCTTAATAGTTTTCTGTTCTGAAAGGTTGTGTTGTGACTCAGACAGATGCCGTGGGTGGCTACAAAATGGCACATCTTCATCCTCCCAGTACAGTCTTTGATATGAAGAAACGTTTATTTCCTCAAATTCCTCCGGGCAGAATAATAATAATTATTTACTTTAAAGCAAAACATTTAATTTACCTCTTTTGTAAAACTTGCTGGGCACAACTTTTAGATATCATACCAAACATGAATATTACACAACAACAGAAAAATCAAATATGGTGTCTAGCTATGCAGCTTACTGTATTTTTTATAAGTCAACGAAATGCAGCGGTGTAAATTTAGGTTTCAACAATTTCTTTGTAGATAAGATAGTGTGAAATTATTTTTAAACAGTTAGTGCTGAGACAGGAAATATTCGTGAAATCATCTAGTTAATTTCTAACTTCAAACATTCGCATGGATGAATTAGTCCACCACTAAACAATTTTGAGAAAATAATAAGCATATAATAAATATTTTAAAAAAATCTAAAAAAAAAAAAATTGTGCAATTTTTTGTGATTACATGAAGTACACTCATGTACAGTAGAATTAGAGGTACCATCCTAGAGTAGTGTGTAGCACCCCCTTTCACCGCGATGACTGCGGTTATGCGAAGTGGCATGGACTGTACAAGACACCGAAAGCCTTGACAGCTGCACAGCCTCCAACAATACACAGAGAGCTGCCGGAGCAGGATACACGGCACGCACATCCCTCTCCACAGCATCCAAGATTTTTTCTATATAGTCGACGTCGGGTGACCTTGGGAGCCAGGCAAGCAGCCTCAAGTCAGTGAAGTGTTCACCCCACCACTCAGTCACACTTCGGGAGCGGTGGGCCAATGTATCGACTTTCTGTGGGTACAGGTCTCCTGCAGGGTGATGCACATGTAGAAATTGACGTACTTAACGTGTCAGCAGGTACCTGTATCGTTAGCCGGTCAGAGACGATGGCATGTGTTCCAGGGGACTCATTTCATCCCACATACGTGGATACGCCCATCGGTCTGAAATGTACCCATACTAACACAAGTGAGTGAGTGAATAGATTTGTGCGGCTCTTAACAGCGAGGTCTTGAGAGCCGATGAGTGTGATTGAGGTGAGTATGGAGCAGCACTGGAATGAAAGGGCGGAGGAACCGGGAGATCCCGAAAATATCCGCTGACCAGCGGCATTGTCCGGCACGATTCCCACTTGCGGAAATCCGGGAGTGACCCGGCTGGGGATTGAACCCGGTTGGTGTGAGGCGAGCAGGTGCTGACACAAGGGTTCATGTGCTTGGTGACGCACTTGTATCCTGCCATCGACGTGTACCTAGACTCATCTATCCAGGCGACCTTTTCACATGCCTCGGGATTCAACGGCATGTTCCCGCGTCCACGTTAATCGGTGAGCCTTGTGAAGTGCGGTAAGCAGAGGTACCCTACTGGGGCGGCCGCTTCTGTACCTCACAGCGAGGAGATGGCTCAGGATGGTATGGCTGCTGACATGTCGTTGTGGTACAGCATTAAGTTTGCTAATGATCTGCTGCACTGTGGCCGGTCTATCCTCTGTCATCAACCGAGCTAGTCAACTGCGACTCCTGCTATTGACACGTTGTACGCTACGGCATTGGTCCCTTGCGGTGGTGGTTTCGCCTGAATCCGTGAACTCACAGTAGGCCTACACTCTTGACAGTGCCTGCACGGCGTGGGAGATGGAATGCCCCATCTCGCCACAACGATCTGACCGCGACCAAATATGCCGAGAACTTGTTTTTTTTTCTCACATTCAGTGCTCGACTGTTACTCACACGGTAATTATATTATATGATGACATACCAGTCATGCTTAGCTGGGCACTACTCCTCTCGACGGGGCGACCAGAATACCATTTCGCCAACACAGCAGATGTTTAAAATTCAATGGCTTATGAGCGTAATTTAAATTGTTACATAAAAGCGATATTAAAAGATTTTTACAAAACTTTACTTCATATTTTTAAAATGCAGAACTACCCTGCGTTGCCTGGATATAACAGGGCAATAAGGGATTCATGACTCCATCTTAGGGTTTTCAGAGCCAATAAGGGTGCAGAGGTTCACTAACTGGTTTTAGGAATTTCCGGTCCACAAAAGAACGGGTGTCCATATTGGCAATGGGATATGCAGGGTACGTAGCTGATACAATGATACAGTTTTTCATGTCGGTAAGGAACACGTTTGCTGTGATTTTTTTTAATGTCGCCAAATGTTATAGAAAAATTGCACTTTCTGAACATTAAAAAAAAAATATTTTTCTTATACTAAATTGATGAAAGTAAATGTTATTTCACCAGAGTAACCATTCATTCAACTGATATATTAAAAAAACCTCACGCATCTACAACAGTTATTAATGTCACAATACCAATATTACTCGTCTAACTACGAGTTAGGAATAAAACATAGCAAAAATCTACCAACAATCGCTCAACATACAAGGGGGTGTTTCGGATAGGCCTTAAAGTCCTGTTCTTCCTTGCTTCGGCTTAACACTTTCCTTGGATACCTTGTGTGTGTGTGTGTATATATATATATACACACACGCACACACACAGGGTGCTTGCTACACCTGGCGTAGAAACCCACACAATTTCCACAATGGCTGCATATCACGAGAATATTAAGTCAGGTGGGCTGGTAGGTAGTATGGGGCAGTAGACGTGTACTCGCGGTTGTATGTAAACAACACGCGCCGAGACTCATCCTGACGGGACAGCTTACTATAGTCACAAATTTGTCGCATACGGGTGTGCATACATGAGTAATCAAATTTAGTTTCTGTGGCCAGCCATTCCCACATTCGCAGCCAGTATCGCAACATACTTGGCTAGGATTGTAGTTCAGAACTGTTAATATGATCACTCGCTTTTATAAACAGGGCATCTGATCTGCATCGGGATAGAAACCTTCAGTTTGCCTCCACCCCCTCAATGAAAGCTAACTGGTAAAGTTTCAAGACATAAAAACCAATTGACTTTTCCATGACAAATATAATTATTTTACTCATAATAATTACAAGAGTGCTATCACTATAGACCGATGACTACAAATTACCCGTACTTGAAATGTTATGTACATCATCGCTCAAGTTAGAAGAGTCTACAGTGCAAAGTTTGAGGAGGTGTGATGAATCCTCTTAACTCTACACGATCATTTTCCACATAAGCGTTATCGAATAGACCGAAACTACGCCCAGGCAACGATTAGGTACCAGGGATGTGAGAAACGCGATGTCAGTCCGGGTGTATGAGGGAGAGGGAAGGTGGTAGCTTAACGTAGATAGGTTTAGACGAATAGATTTTCCCCATGAAACGTCGTCTCGTTAGCCGAGCTGCGTAGCGACTGGTTTCAGGATTGAGAGGTAGAGAAGGGACCCGCAGATACGACCATCGGAGGACGGACGTCGTATATGGACCTCAATGCAGTTCTGATTGGAGACATGGGAGTCATTAGCATGTCCCACCCGCGGCAGAGGCAGAACTTGAACAACGCCGCTGCAAGTCTTCGGGAGATGATGAAGGAGATGACGATTTGCGAGGCCTGAACCAGCCCGCCGAGAATGTCGACCTGACCAGCATTCCATTAGGCCTGGGACGTGCTTGATTTCAGTGTTATGAGTTCTTGTTCACGTTCCCTCGATCCCTTCGCGGTGAAATAAACCTCGTTCCCTCCAAGATGAAGTGCGAATCTGTTGAATTCGGAAACACTTGTTCAGTCGTACCTCGATGTTATTTCGACCTGTGAGTTTCATTTGTCTTTTCAATGGAAAATATTTGTCCGGTGCTCGCGCAAATTTTGGCCGAAACATTTTTCCTGCCCGTGAAAACGGCCTCGTTTTTATCCCTTCCGTCTATATATTTTACATTATCATGTATTGACTCTAAAATTTTCGGAATGCTATATGAATAATTATTATATATAAGTCAGCTGCTTTAAAAAAAATAATACAGAAATATATACAAGTTTTAACTTTCTTCGGTGCTGGTTATTCAGACATATATTTGTGTTGTATTCGTGAACTCCGGAAGTAAATTAACGAAAAGTAGGCCTAAACACTAACAAATGAAACATTTTAAATATCTGAGCGTCGAAAAACGTTCGAGGGCTCGAGAAGGGTATGTGGCATGTAACCTTAACTGAAGTAGACATTCTAGGGTGCATTTTTGCCCCTGTTGCAAGTACGGACAGCGACGATATTACATCAAAGATCCGATAAACTTTTCTAGGGCACGAAGACAGGCGAGGGCCCTTGGCTGGTGAATTAGAGTGGAACGGAGATATTAGTGTCTGATGAGCATCCCGGTGGCTGCACACGAGGAATGACATCAGCAGAAGGCTTCGCCCGTACAAGCCCCTTGCTGAAGCGGACTGCCGAATGCGAGAGGAGTTTTGTGCAAGTTTGCGACACATAATACATGATCATGATCCATTCACGACCCTGTTAAATTTATACTTTCAGGATATTCCTACGCCTAATGCAAACAAAGCTTGGAAACTTACACCAGGCAGCTACCGCACCGCATTCGCGAGCACTCAGCGCAATGATATTGTGCATTACAAGTATCTCTCAATATGCATTACCACATATCTATATTCTCTCTGGTTTTATTCATACTAGTTATAAATGAAATTTTATAATTTACAGATAATATATAATTGAAAGTCTAATTTAAACAAAAATAAGGAACTTTTATGTTAATAGAAGTATAAAACGTTTGTGACACATAACATATTTAGGAAACAACAAAACACGTCATAACTGGGGTGATTTTTTAAAGGTTTGATCAAAAAGTGTGAAGAAACTGCAAATGAGCTATACGTGTGCTACTAGAGGCTGCCCAGTTGGATGTGATACACCGCATGTGGTTAGTTTCAATAGAGTGGCCAGAACCTCTCTGTGTGAGCGGTTACCTCACGGGTAGAGGGGTCGTGAGGTACCAATCACCCGACCTGCACTTCCCGCTGATCTGAATAAAGTAGATTATTACCTATGGAAACATCTCGAGACAATTGTTTGCGCAATGCCTGCTAGGGAAAATGCAATACCTCGCCAGCGCGTGGAACAATGTTGCTGGCAGATCCGTGGAACTCCTGGGGTGTTTGAACGTGTTTGACAGTCACAAATGCGATATGTGTAGACATGCATTCAGATGCAAGGTGGACATTTAGAGAACCTCTCGTAAGAGTGAACCACTGATGGTACACTGGGAGGGTTCCATTGTCAAGAACAGCGGTGCATCAAATACGGCTTCGAACAATTTTAACGAAACTTTGCAAAGCCAATCTCGGGTACTATCGAACCTACGACATATGCTCATATGTGCTTTTTGTTCTGAGGTGTACTTTACACCCCTCGGTTACTTCCTACTAAAATAAACACTTCCTGTATATACGTAATTATGTGTATATATACATATATGTATATATATATTCACGGTAAAGTGAGCACTTTTTGAAGCCCTCTCATTTGGAATAATAGCAAATAAATATATTTAATCGTAACCTTAGACGTTAACTTTCGAGTCCGGTGAAATATATGAACTGTGTTTATTACTTGCATGACAATATTTATTTTAAGACGTGGTGGAAGGATAAAATAATGGTTTATAGAAAAAAAGTAACTAGGGCCTCAGAAGTGCTCACTTTACCGTAATCAGCCTGCGTATAAATAAATATCCTCATTCGTGCATACGAGTATACATAAGTGTATACATACAAATTTGTAGATACGTACATTGGGGCTAATTAACGTCCTCTGGTGAGATGCCTGAAGGATTATCAGGGGGCGGCTTACAAACCAACTTATGACATAACTTAAACTAACACCCATACCTTACCTAGGATTCTAACCCAGAACCTTCCGCACCGCAAACCGGTGGTGCACCAACCGACTGCGCTACGGGAGGTCAGCGCGTTCAAGAAAACCCATCGACTAATCCAACATGTCTCATTTTCCACTTGCAAAATACTGGCATGGCCCCACGGGAAATGTATGTGTATATGCACATACATATTCACACATGTCGGGTGCTTTTTAACAGCACCGACAAACTCCGTCAGGTTATTCCATACGACAAAATTTGCCGAAAATATATTCAGGGTATTACACGCCCCCAACACTTGAATTTGAATAGGCTTTCAGTTAAAAAATATTGCACACTACTTGCAATTAGGCAACAAATAGGTAAATTGTGTTTTTTATCCTATAACGGAGGTCTTACACACGTGAAAACGCATTTGGAGATACATATAATCTTTCTTCATAGTGAAAATGAGGGTTGGCATCTTATTTTGAATGAAACATTGTAATGCTAGAATGCACGCGAATTGTTTTGAGACACATTATGAATCAGCACGTGTAAATAAAAAAAACAGAGGTATTGTAAGAACACTCTCAGGTGAATATTTTTCGGGAATACAATGAGTAACTCTCAAAAGAGAATTATGTTTCCTAATATATAGGCAACACACACTGACACATGGCCCCGTCGTTGTGCACTCCCTGTCGCAATAACACATGCGAAGGAGGCCACGAGAAAGTTTACAAAACTGAATAACTATAGCAGCGAGCCGGAATGGAGTCTCCAAACATCAGCAATAAAACGCAGAGAACAACCTAAAATGCGGGTCCAGCAGACATCAGGACATTCCAGACTAAATCGAACAAACTATTCGCAGACTCCGCATCCACTGCACAGCGGGAGCCAGTCAGAAATCATTACAACACACACACACGCACGTGTAGGGGCGCGAAGTGTGGACTGGACCGCGAGGGAGGAGATCGTCGCAGTCGGCGAGTGTCCAGGGGAGACAACGGTGGCTAGACGAAGAGCCGGTGGAGATCTGGGCTGAGGGTCCGGAGTGCGAGACCCAGTGAGTCCTACACTCTTTATTAGAATCAGTGGAAAACCACTGATTAGCGGTGAAATTCAACTACGCGAACCAGTGAAGGTTGCCCCACTTAGGATCATTGGAGAACCACTGATTGTTTCAGTGGAAAATTTTTGCTGATTGAATAAGTGACGGCCAACTGCAGCGGCGAATTAAATATCGCTTTTATTGAAGTTAGACAAATAATTGCGATAAATAAACATATTTACGATAGTTTGCTATTTATATTGCGCAATATACCGTTATTTAAAACAAATTAAAAAACAACCTCCACGGGTAGCTGGGATTTAATCCACCCACCCATTCGAGTTCGCTTTAAGACTTTTACCACACCACATGAGCTACCAAGTCAACTTGACAAGACAGAGCAAGATCAGTGACTTATATTTATTCGTCTAAAGCGTGTATGCCCTTACTTTTCGTTTTCGATTTAATAGGTACCGTTAGGATAGTTAAAATGAATCGTAACAACTCTCATCACCACATTATATGCATTTTAAACCTTCAAACAGAACGCTGTGATAATTACCTGAAAACGAAATAAAACACATAAAACGGAATTTACTACTGAATGTTCATTTTACCTCATTAAATGATATTTTGGAACACGAAACACTTTTTATAAAGTATTTCGTATTGGTTTTATTAGTCCGTGCGCTGTTATTTCACTTGATACACGTTGTTTAACGACCATTTTTACACGTAGTTCGACGATAATTTTTACACGCTGTTAAACTGTGAAAAATATGACAGATGAATCAGTGGGAAAGGTCACTGAATCAATAAGTGACGGAAAACTGGCATTTTTGCACTGATTGGTCAGTTAAATTTACTGAAGTGACAGTTGAATCAGTCAAATACTGTTAACTGATTGAAATTGTGAAATTCTTACTGATTCAGACATATAGTGTTAACTAAATAATGTTTCTTCTACTTTAAAATAACATTTCCTTTCTTGTCTTCTTCCGTCAGACTTATAGATTGAATTCCTGTAATAATTATTAATTCTGTTAAAAATGTTAAATCAATACCATGCTTAAACCTTACATATGAACTTCTTCACTGGTCTTAACGTTCTTTACTACGCATCCCCTTCTTAGTACTTATTCCAGTAGGTATTACAGGATAACAATACGAAAAAGGCATTTTAAATTAGGTTCTATCTACGTTCTAATCTCGGCGAGGCTTCACATTTGTTTCTTATACTAATCGAAACTCTTTAATGCACGTTGAGCCAAACAAATCTTTGGTTGCACTAACCAAATCTTTGCTTGAGGCAACCAAATAAGGACAAAATAATTTGGTTTCAACAACAACAAAATATTGCATTGCCTATACATACAATTAATTTTGTTGACCCAAATTTTTTTTAAAATTCATCAAAGTCTTTTTCTCAGTGTTGCTCAGAAACATCCGGTATATACCTATGTGAACATGTAAGAGACATGAGAAGTGCGCGCATGTATGTGTGTGTGTGTGAGAGATGGTATAGTTTATTTGCAATTCCTTCTCATTTTTTTTAAAATCAAACCTTTGAAAAATCACTCCATGTACGACAAGCTTGGTTGTGTCGTAAACATGCCATGCATCATAAGCATTTTAAACGTTTGTTTAAATGAAACTTTTAAGCATATTTTATTTATAAATTCTAATATTTAATTTTTAATAAATATGAATAAAAACAGGGGGGGAAGGCCCTGTTGGTAATACCTGGTAAGTAATAGTTCTTACACAAGAAATCATTACACTTATCGTGCACGAATTCGGTGCATTGTCCCTTGGTGTAATTTTTTTACAGACTTCATCAAGCTCTAATTGCACGAAGTGGAGGTATATTCTGGAAGTAGAACCTCAGCAAGGCTTCGGAAACGTCGGAAGCGACCGCGAGTGGACTGTAGACGTTACGTTGCTCGGGAGTGCGTGGACGGCAACGCGGATGCAAAAGACAACTCCACAGTCCGCTGCGCCTTCCCTCCACGGGGCGGGAACTCAGGCCGGGGTCAAGGCAAGCGGAAGTGCACCAGCGTTAGCGGAGCCAGGAAGAGCAGAAGGGAACGGCGTCGGTGTGCGCTAGCGTGGTCTTCACAGCGCCGATGTGGATCACCCGGCGGCGACGCCAGCGGGTCTGTCATGACCGCTGACGCTAGGAAACGCAAAGCAGTTTCGCGTTCGACCACGACGCGTTAGTTCTGATTACGACCGCTCAGTTTGCGAACGCAAAGTTTGCGTCGACGATTAAAAAAAAAGCTGTCGCTAACTTAACGTGGGAGACGCACGCCGCGCAAGCCTCTTTGTGTCTCGCGCAGCAAGAGAAAATGGTGAACTTTTCCCACGATTGGCCGTAACCTCGTGAACAAAAACTGTTGTATGAAATAGTTGAGCTTAGAAACAGCAACTTTCGTATGTTAGGACGTATTAATTATCGTTTCCATATTAGTTTAGGGCTGTAGAAGAAACTGATATTTGTTTTCGAATCAGTACGTATATTTTAAAACCGCCGTGTCGGACAGTTGTGTGGGAGGCAGTTAAAATGATCTGAATCGCGTAGTTCTTCAGTGCATTGCAGCGTAGTGGATGGGCGTGATGCTTACGCACAAGAGGAAGGACATTCGTGGGTATCCGGCATGGTATATATATATATATATATATATTATATACACAGAGGTGACAAAAGTCATGGGATAGCAATATGCAAATATACAGATGGCAGTAGTATCACGTACAAAATGTATAAATGGGCAGTGGATTGGTTGGGCTTTCATTTGAAGTCAAGTTATTCATGTGAAAAGGTTTCTGACGTGATTATGGCCGCACGACGGGAATTAACAGATTTTGAACGCGGAATCGTAGTTGGAGCTAGACGCATGGGACATTACATTTCGGAAATGGTTAGGGAATTCAACATTCCGAGATCCACAGTGTCAAGAGTGTGCCGAGAATACCTAACTTCAGGCATAACCTCCCACTATGGAAAACGTGGTGGCCGACCGCCTGCACTTAATGACCGAGACCAACGACGTGTGCGCAGAATGGTCAGTGTTAACAGACAAGCAACACTGCGTGAAAAAACTGCAGGAATCAATGTGGGACGTACGATNGTGAAAAAATCGCAGGAATCTATGTGGGACGTACGATGGACATGTCCGTTAGGACAATGCGGCGAACTTTGGCTGTACTGGGATATGGCAGCAGAAAACCGACTCGAGTGTCTTTACTAACAGCACGACATCGCCTGCAGCGCCTCTCCTGGGCTCATGACCATATCGGTTGGACCCTAAATGACTGGAAAACCGTGGCTTGGTCAGATGAGTCCCGATTTCAGTTGATAAGAGCTGATGGTAGGGTTCGAGTGTGGCGCAGACCCCACGAATCCATGGACCCAAGTTGTCAACAAGGAACTGTGCAAGCTGGTGGTGGCTCCATAAGGTGTGGGCTGTTTTTACATGGAATGGACTGGGTCCTCTGGTCCAACTTAACCGATCATTGACTGGAAAGGGTTATGTTCAGCTACTTGGTGACCACTTGCGGCCATTCATGGACTTCATGTACCCAAACAACGATGGCATTTTTATGGATGACAATGCGCCATGTCATCGGGCCACAACTGTTCGCGATTGGTTTGAAGAACATTCTGGACAGTTCCAGCGAATGATTTGGCCACCAAAATCGCCTGACATGAATCCCATCGAACATTTATGGGGCATAATCGAGAAGTCAGTTCGTGCATAAACTCTTGCACCGGCAACACTTTCGCAATAATGGACTTCTATAGAGGCAGCATGACTCAATATTTCTGCCGGGGACTTCCAACGACTTGTTGAGGCCATGCCACGTCGAGTTGCTGCACTTCGCCGGGCAAAAGGAGGTCCGACACGATATTAGGAGGTATCCCATGACTTTTGTCGCCTCAGTGTGTGTGTATATATATATATATACATACACAAACCAACTGACTTTTTTAGCATTTTAAAAAACTAGATCTTTCAAATTTTTTCTCGACGTGCACACAAATTATAAACTTTTTTTAAATATCGGAAATTTATATCCACATAAGCCTCCGCCATTTTTCTATTATTTACTGCGTACGAGTTAAAAATACAACGAACGAATTTAAATATTATTTACTATGTAATACGAATTACAAATTACAATTAACTACATTAAATATGGTGTATAGTACGGAGTACCTATTATTTTAAAATTTTCACTTCAAAGAGAGAATATTTTGTTCGCTAGGTTGCATTATTTGAGAGAAATTCACGTTTCAAAAAGTTTTATCGTATCCTAACACCACACCTGTTCTATAAACTCTTGACTTTTACGTGAAATTAAATTTTTTTGAATAGAATAGGAACGTTAGCGCGTATACGCTATGATTATCAGTACACAAGAAAAACGCATGTAAGAGTATACGCAAAGTATGAAATATCACAGTTCACAAGTTCTTGCTAGATGGCCACTTTTCAATATTTTGCTCGATGTTTGTAATGTGTGTATTTTACACTTATTTTCTTCTTTTCGCAGGTGTTGTTCAATTAAGTGACGTCAAAATAGCTTTTGGGAAACGTTGAATACATAATCTTGCTTCGATTTTGTTCAAAGTATTGCAAATTGTCGCAAAGTGTGTGTTGACCGCAAAGTGTTTTCTTTGAAGCAAAATATCGCGATCGTCGCAAGGAGGATTGTTGATAATCGCTAAAACGCTACCTGAAGTACACCGCAAAGGTGCGTTCGGAAGCAAACTAGCGTACGTGGGTCAAAATAGACGTGCAGAGTGCGGCAATGTGTGTGTGTTCACCGCGCGCTCTCGCATGACGTTTGCGGAGGAAGAGGGGGTGTGTGGGGGTGGAAGGCTCGCGCCGATCGATGTCTAAGGGGGTGTGGGGGCGGGTCCTGCCTGCAGGATTATCCCGCGGTCAGCGTGGCGCACCTGCCTGCCGGCCTGGTTCATCCCCTCATCCTTCTAAAACCCTGTCGCCGTGCAAAACGGCCATCGCGCTACCCTCCGGGATCTCCCGCCACGCGCTCGTACAGGCACGAACCACGCTTCATCGACGCCATCATATAGGCTCTGGAGTCTGGTTTTCTGAAGGGTTAACGGTGGCGGAGGGGGGCGCTTCAAACTTCCTGCCTTCTTGCAAACACACCCAGGTTCATTTTAATCTCGTGACTCCTCTCTCCCTCACTCTTTATCTCTTTCTCTCTCTCTCTCTCTCTCTCTCTCTGTTTGTGCATCAAGTTATGCACATGTATAAATTTTATTTTCGCATCTGCCAAGGTTTCAAACAACACGGATTACGAATATGTAAGAGAATACACTGTATTGAAATTTCGCTTACAAATACCATATAAATTATAAAAGCGTCTTAAAATAAAAAATTAACTAATTTTCTCAACAAAAATCAATTACATCACGCTAAAATATTATGGGACAATCGCCTCCATCGATAATTGTTTTTAAAAATATTTATAGCAGTATGATAGCCTATCGTCAGCTAAATAAAACGTTATAGTCGGCTCAAAAATAAATTAATGTCCGAGGAAGACACGGTTTAATTACTAATAAGTTTTAACATTGCAAGTCAAAAACGTTGCCATCACCAAGTGTCTAATTTTTGTAGCAATCCTCTCCCTCTTCACCAGGAAAACATTTCCCCTGCATTTTATATCGCCCCTTCCGAAAAACTGGCCTGCCACTGAATTTACAGTGGAATGACATAATCTGATAGGTCACATATTTCATATTTCTCGGGAGACTTACTGAGGGTATGTTGAGCCGTAATACATCAGCATTTGGTTGTAATAATATGTTTTTAGGTAAAATATCTCTAATGTTTATAATAACAATGTGCAAAACGTATTACAAATTTGTATATCATATTATACCATCTCACAGAGTTGAACAAGAACTTACGTACCATGTTCGAACCAGTTTACAAATCATTCAAAATTGTCACATCAGCTTTTGTAATAACCTAGATTTTACCACGGGTGTTTCATCTAGTAGAAAGCATCTCCTTCCATGCTACTTGACGAAAACATCAAAAACGACAAAAAAAACAGCATTCGTTTATTTCATGTCGCTCTAGAAGTGTTATGTGTACTGATTTTGCCTTTTGCACATATCCCCAACACTGACTCACCCTGCACTGGTACAACTGTCAAAGTAACGTGGTGAACAGTGGTGAGTGTGCTGTTTACATCTGGATTCACATCACACCGATGCTTTAACACCACAAAAATACTTCATTAAATCCATCGTATTCTACTTGCATTTAAATTAGGTTAGATGAAGTCCACAAACATCTCGAAGCACTCACTTACATAAGCAGCGTTATACCTCATTCAGGCCCGATATACACAACGGCGTGCATTACGCACGTATAGGTAATTGTTAGTTGGTACTGCACGCATTGAAGCTCAGTGACCAATGATCTTACCTGTGGGTAAGTTATTCGCAAACAGTCTCACTGGTCTAAGTCATAATTTGTTCATATGGCTGTAGCCGAACAGATAGCCTACAGCTTATTGGCTGTGGCAACAAGTCTTGTATCGAGTTAGGTACAGCACTCAGCACGCACCTGAAACAGTAAATTAAAGTGGGTCTGAAAGTGATAACCTCTAATCCGACCCCACATTGTTTTTGATAGTCCTCTTGGTAGGAAAACTGTGCAATGTTGGGACACGGTGAGTGGCTAATAAGCATCTCGCATGCACATTCCACCCCATTGATCGATACCCGCCTCTTACTGCATCATTCAACATCATTCTTTCCATCAGAAGTGTTGCGAACTCGGTGAATTTTCACCACATGTTGGTGGATTTTAATTCCTACCTATTGGGAACGATTGTTACCTGGCAGTCAATATATGTGCATTATTATCTTTAGCGGAATATGGTGAACGAGATTTCTGAAAGGAACGATACATAAAACTATATGGAGTTTCCATACCGGTAGTACAATCAGTTGTACGTTGAACGAATGTTTGGACACGTCCAGCCTGGGCGGTCAGTTGGTTCACTACGTGGGCGACAGTAAACCTTGCTGAGTGTAAGTAACTTTGGGTAGGTTGTGTGCAAGCAACTGTAGATGGGCGCTGTCTCAGTTTCTCTTACTCTCCAATTAACTCCCGAAGAAAATATTTCAATAATAGGCCTACACTGTCATTTTGAGTTCCAGCTTAAGACGTGTGATGATCCTTATGTCAAATGAGGGAGAAAACATAATGAGACTCATAACGCCACCTTGAAAATCACAATTTTAAAACCACTGAGTTGAAAAATAATTACAAGAAAACTTGCGAAGATACATCAAATACCTGTTCAAACTGAAATTTGATGCGTCTTTGACAATTTGGTGGGGTATTGTCACCGGGCGGCGTGTTGCATAGCTGTCAGTCAAACTTCAGCACCATCACAAACTTCTTAAATGGGTTTTCGAGAACTGTTCGCCTACAAGTGTTACATCGAGATAAATGTATTTTTGGAATTTTAAAGTGACAATTCATGACCGTCAGTGAAACTTCACTATCAGGCATGAGTTTTAAATTTTCGAACGCTAATAAATTGGGCACCCTTGTTTTCTTGATGCAGAGTGGTTGAGTTTAACAATCAATTTCTCACATATTACCGATTTCCTTTTAGGACGGTGCTGAAAAACAGTACATCATATTTTATTATTCTACGCCGCAAATTACACGTCTGACATGGGATTATCGATGAGGGAGCTGAGGCTTACCTTGTGGATGACCCGTTTGACGTTGCCAGCAAGGTCGTCGCAGCAGACACGGGTGCGCGGCTTGGCAGGCGAGCGAAGGATGAAGGTGCGAGGCTCGAGGCTGC
>NQII01000050.1:1735566-1769884 GCA_002778355.1 Clitarchus hookeri
ATTTTCAATGTGTATTGCGGGCGTCTAGCAATCGTCTGAAACTGCGATCTACGTCATCAAGATTTGAATTTACTGGGCTCGAACAACTTCGAAAACCATCTGGGATCTTCCCCAACACTCAACTTTTATGTGGACTATAAAAGGGGTTGTATTTCGTCTTGAGGAGACAGAGAGGTTAGGGACCTCAACATGATGAGTATTAACTTGGCAGAAGGCATAACCTGCAATGTTTTATAGGGACTTTATTATGGGACATTTATAGGGGAAATAATTTAAAGATCATTTGTGTTTTATTATCAGTAAATTTTTGAAACGTTGCAATATTTGGGATAAGTGTTGTTATGCTCTGTGAGCCCATGATTAATGTAACTTCATATAATCTATTCATTATTTACATTTTCAGTGTAAAGTTTTTGAAGCCTCTTTTTTTTTTGGCTGTTTGTAATCTTTACTATGCCTGTATTATTGATATTGGGCATTTTATATGAAACAAGAAAAAAAATAATAAGCCTACATATAAACGAAATAAAACGAACTGTCTTTTGATAATTTTTCACAATTTTGGGAGTTAAATAGTTGATATTCCAATCTGTATCAGGAGATGGTTGACTTTTTCGCAATATTTTGCTGCTACGTTATGTATTTGTAATCTGAAATTGAAAGTCTGCTAATTGAAAGGTTTTAGTAAGACTCATTTGTGCTCAAATAAGTGGTATGGAAGGAAGGAGTAGAACGTCACTGCCATGAAGTGGTTCGGTTTCCTGCGAGTGCTCCCGCTCTGTAACACTGCAACGAAACAACTTTTCTGGAATATGTTGTTGTGTCATTTCAAGTACAGTAATTTATAACATTCTGAAATAAAGTCAATTGAAAATCTCTTCTTTCAACTTTTTACATTTCCCTTACTCATTATTGTAAGAAGAATGCTTTCTTTCTCAACAGGCATTTTGGTAATTTCATCGAGTTAAGACTGGAATTCAGACCGTTTTGAGAATATTTGTAGAGTGCGCATGTCAACTGCACCAAAAAACACGCGCTGTATGCCAACTTTGGGCTGATTTTTTTTCTCCTTCCATAAGCGCTATTAAAACAAACCTTGATAGTATTTCAAATAATTGTACACCTCATCTACATGCCATAGTTTTAATGCAGATAGAATATATTGGAGTAGGTCAAAATATTTTGTTCATATAAAAGGGCGAACTATTGAAAATTTAGACGCAAACAAACCTATTGGGCACTGATGATCAAGTGATTTAGACAGCTCTATTGGCGATGAGTGGATACATTATGGGGACATTTGTAGAATATAAACGTCGCCCTACTTCATCTTTAGTGGAGTCGAGGGGAGTGGAGAGATTTGGATGGCTATTAACTTCCAGGTCGTGGGAGTCGATGAGGATGAAGTGAAGAGGGGTAAACGGGAGATCCCCGAGAAAACCCGCTGACCAGCGGCATTTTCCGGCACTATTCCCACGTGAGAAAATCCAGGAGTGACGCCGCTGGGAATCAAACCTCGTTTGCCTAGGTGGGAGGCTAGTAGTCTGACCACCGCACCACCGTGGCCCCATCTCATCTTTAGCGTGTGCTTCGGACTAACCCCTGAAACAATTTGAAACCACCGCAGGACTTTCGTGACAGTGTGTATAATACAATGTGAAACCCACATTCCCCGCCAAGCCTGAAATACCTCGTGGCAGATGCACCGGTAGCCTGCACGCTGTATCAGTCGTGAAGAGTGAAGGGTGAAGGGGTAGAGTTGGGGGGGGGACCGTGTGCAGAAGGGAGGGAATGCCAGTGGACTAAATGTCACCACCCCAAACCCCTCTCTCCCCATCACTCGGGTGAATTAATAAACATCCCCCCCGTCCCCCGTTCCAAGTTTCCGGACAACAAACACGGCTCGTCTCCGAGAGTCTCCCGCTGACACGTATCTGCACGTAGAGTGATCACGCAAGCTGACTGCGCAAAACCAGTCCCCGTGTCCCAACATTGAACTGCTCTTCTGCCAACACGACTACCACTCACGGCGTGAACAGGAGTTAGAACACAGTTTGAAGGCTGTGAACGGTTTGCTGAGCACTTCTAAAATCAACCTTTGTAAAATATAACTACCTTAAGTTACGTATATTTTAACTGACACACTTACTGGCATTGCATGCACCCAGTAAAGTTGGCAACGATGGCTAGAACATAGTTCAATTTATTAACGGCGAATTGAAAGTGCTACGTTCGGATTTTTCAATACTCTAATTACTTGTTTAAAATTCTTGTAATTTTAATGCATATAAGAGAGAGAATGAGAAAAGAGATCAAATTTTTAATTTTCTAATAATTTCACAGTTCACTCTTCCAACCCATGAATAAAGTGATCAGACCTTTGGAAACATTAATTTTACATATGGTGACGGGATACATAATTTGCAAACAAGTAAATCTTAAGCAGGACTTTCAAAAGTGCTCAGTTTACCGTAACAACTATAGTAAACAAGTGGTTTGATATATTTGTATACTTTTTCTAGCCAATTTAAGTTTCAGTTTGATTAAATTAAAAATGCTGAAACCCTTTTTTTNTGATATATTTGTATACTTTTTCTAGCCAATTTAAGTTTCAGTTTGATTAAATTAAAAATGCTGAAACCCTTTTTTATATCAAATGGCTCAATTTTTTGAAAACGAAGATACAAACAAACAGGTTCATCACTGTTGACCACGTGACNTTTTTTATATCAAATGGCTCAATTTTTTGAAAACGAAGATACAAACAAACAGGTTCATCACTGTTGACCACGTGACTTCGACAGTTCTATTGGTGTAGGGTAGGTCAATTTTGGTTACATGCGCAGAAGACGAAAAATCGGTCTGCCTCATGTTTAGTCTGTGTGTCCGTCGGAACTCCAGCACAGAGCAGGTCAATATACAGATTCTACCAGGCGTGGCGTTTCCTCTGATGTGAGCGTACCCAATCCCCGTCTGGCTGCGCGAGGGTCCGGGAACGTGCTTTGCGTCTGATCGGCTATTGCGTGCTGTGAAAGATTCCCTATTGGCTACGCGGCCGGCTGGCAGGTAAGTTGCGGGGCGGTGATTGGTGGACGACGTTCGGACATGTTGCTGGCAAGTGACGACATTTCTGCCAGCGCGTGCGGCTAGAGTTGACTGAGCACGCGGTTGTTTCACTGTTGTATTGTTAAGGCTCCCGTCTACCTAGCGCCTGAACTGCCTTGCAGCGTGTTTGAAATACACGTCGTTTCTACGAAGCTATTAGACGTGCGTCTAAAAAGATGATCTACGAAAACAACACACACTTCCAGCCTCAGCTGTTGAGTGATTTCAGGACGTCAGGTGCATTACAAACTCCATTTCATAGCACACCAAAATAGCGATAAACGGCTTTTCAAAAGCGCTCTATCTCAAAATACACGCGTCAGATACATACAAAACTACTCGAAAACCCTGCATTGAATCTTCCTACAGACTTACCGCCAATAAAGGAGCAGTTGCTGAGCGGTTAGCCTGCTCGTCTTCCACCAAGGCGAACTGGGTTCAATCCCCGGCCCCTGTTACTCACGGATTTTCACACACGTGGGAATCGTGCCGGATGATGCCGCTGGTCAACGGGTGTTCTCGGGATCTCCCGTTTCCCCCACCCTTTCATTCCGGCGCTGCACCATATCTCAATACCTCGCTGTTAACCGCCGCTCAAATCTCTTCCCTCACTCACTCCACCAATAAAGTAATGGAATCACCGCGGGAAGTCCTATACGTACGTGTAGTGAGACGAAAACACTGCACACCAGTTAATAGCCGTTTCAAAGCGACAATCTTGTGCTGCACCACTAGTGACTATAAAGTTAATTCCTACAGCACAGCAGTGTGTTCCTTCTATAGAAATATTAATTTTTTTCAACAGAATAATATTATATAATGTAACGCAAAGAAAAAAAATATTTCCAAGTTTAGATGATTTAATTGAATTTTGGAAACACTGATTGACCAGTCTCGAAGTTAGCAATTCAGTTCTCTAATTTATAAATTTAGGTGATGGAAGAAATGGTATGCATGCTTGTAAATGAAATTTCATACGATTAAATTAAGATACACCATTAAGTCACCACTTCTTAATCCAAAAAACCTGTATATTAACACTGTAAAATACTTTCGCAATTGANAAGATACACCATTAAGTCACCACTTCTTAATCCAAAAAACCTGTATATTAACACTGTAAAATACTTTCGCAATTGCATTTTTTAAATCGTTTAAAATAAGGGAATTTTTTGCTTATTTTGGTTCATAGAAGTGTACAATTTTTTTTGTAAAATAAATTTTTGTAAGCAAAACCTTATATTGAATTAAGACATAATCTCCCAGTCACGCTTGTCAAATTTCTGTGTTTTGGCTTTTTTTATTTGTACANCCTTATATTGAATTAAGACATAATCTCCCAGTCACGCTTGTCAAATTTCTGTGTTTTGGCTTTTTTTATTTGTACATTATGAAAACGGTAAAATTGTGATTTTTACATGCTATGATGCAAACAAAACCGGATTCAATTGTAAGTCTACAAGTAAAATTTTATAAGATTTCAGTTTTAACGAAATTTTCACCAATTTCTTTAATGAGTTATTTGCAAAACTAAACCAAATAATGGAAGATATGGAGTATTAACCCTCAGGTGTTCTTTTCTATATAGTAAAATTATCTTCAGACCTTTATAAAGACAATAGAAAATCTCAAGCTTGTTAATAATGAAAACTTATTAAAAAGGTATATTTATACACGTGTATACATACGAGGGGTAAAATTAGTGAAGCAGGAAATATCTTAAGAACTTCTTAACATTGTTTCACTGTAATGAAATTTATATTTTACGTAGTTATTTTAGTTATAAGAAATGAAAAAAAACGAGACGCAATCAGTTAATAATGGTTTCGACCTTTATGCACGAATTATCGGAAATAGTGGGATTTGGGGTGATAACACAAGACAAGCTCTTTCAGTTAATGTACATGCTGATTAATAATCCCCTACAAGGCAACCAACTTCTGCATCGCGTAATATTATGGCACACGGGGTTGCAACCCCACATTTTGAATGAAAGCTTCTGATGGCAGCGACGGGATTTGTGGTAGTTTCATAAAGTCTTTCAAATACACACTATCCTTAAGATCATTGTTCAATTTCAAATACTTTCTGTAAAATGTAATATAAATTCGTGTTTTAGCTCCACCTTCAAGGGTGTATACTGCCCTTTGGAAACATTTTCATCTATAGGTTGAACCCGTTTTCGAATAATTTTTCGGGAGGAACATGAAGGAGAAGTTTTTTCGCGTTTTACTGACTCGCTATGCGAGTTGTGAGGTGTAATATATTCGTGGTTTCTTCACACTTTTTGAAACAAAACTTTGAAAAATCACTCCACATGTAATGTGTTTGGCTGTTTCCTGCACTCTAAGCAATTATTCGTAAAATTACCATATCAATGTATACGAATAGTGAGAAAGTGCGAATGGATAACTATTTTCCCATACATCCATGGTACAGTTCCTACATTCGCTCATGTGTAGGGAAGTCCCCGACCTTGTATAGTAACGACGATGAAAGTAGAATGTTTTGGCAACTTTGGCATAAGGACCTGAGGGTCCGGAGCCGGACACATCAGGCGCTGTCATTCCGGTCCCCGGCGGCCATCTTGTCCGCCATGTTGGATGTCGGCAACATTGACCTTGACTCGGTGCCCTTAAACGACATTGAATCCAAAAAAATCTAAAAAAATTTACAAATGAAAAAAAATTATTACAAAAATTATAAATAAATTATTAAAAACATTTTTTTAAATTAATTAATAAGTATTAATACATTTTTATTATAATATACATTTCTGGAGGTTTCCGCAGCACCACGTCCAGCAGACGACTGACCCTCGCCAATTGCTACTGGCTGTTTACTCAAAAGGCCTCCACCCCCACCAATGTTTCCCATTGGTTAACTAGTCGACAGGCATCCACCCCCCCCNGCTGTTTACTCAAAAGGCCTCCACCCCCACCAATGTTTCCCATTGGTTAACTAGTCGACAGGCATCCACCCCCCCCTCAACCATACCTATTTCGTTGTATGCAGGACTCTTGGTTTTTTTTCGTTTGTCATTTGGTATCATTAGCAACACCTAGGTGGTGNCCCTCGCCAATTGCTACTGGCTGTTTACTCAAAAGGCCTCCACCCCCACCAATGTTTCCCATTGGTTAACTAGTCGACAGGCATCCACCCCCCCTCAACCATACCTATTTCGTTGTATGCAGGACTCTTGGTTTTTTTTCGTTTGTCATTTGGTATCATTAGCAACACCTAGGTGGCGCTAGTGTATTAATACACGATTTCGCCACCAGGTGAGCTGGTGATTTAGTCACCAGGATGCAGTCAAATTTGTTTATGTTTTTAACGTATAGGTGGTGCTCTCGGCCAATTACTCACGTTCCCTCGACATCTTCCACGCCATGCCATATCTACTGTCCATTCAGTTTCAGTATCGCCAACTAGAGCGCACTGGCAACTCATGTTTCAACCACCAGAGATAATTTACTATCCATAAGAGTGCTATCGACCTTTACCGAATAGTGAGGTGATCATGTAAATTGTCATATTTAATTTTTAAAATTTTTTTTTTGAAATTTATTTATTTTTATTTCAAATAATTTTGTATATAAAGCTGGTTTTTTAAATAAATAAAACACAACATATTTTTTTCACAAATTTTATTATACACATAATACAATTTACATAATCAGCAAAAAATTTATAATTTGTGTTAATATTCTTTGAAGAGAGTCCAAATTACATATTATTTTAATTTGCAGATCTTCAATTATGATTTTTGGGAATCTCGTAGAAGGATGAGCAATTCATGCATGGCTGTAAGCAACAGTGCTTGCTCTATGAAGGGCCGCGCAAATCACAGGGTCGCTACGAAGACCTTCGACAGAAGCAGCAGCACTACTTGTCTCCGATTCACCATCCATAACATTATCATTGCAGTGTACACTTGACTTATTTTTGATCGATGGCTATATGAAGCAAATATAATAATCCGGCTCATCGACACCATGTTTGCCAATAGCAGAACCAGCATCAGCAGCGTCGGGAGTACACATTGCTGGTCGCCGACGAGTGGATGAAGGTTCATCTCTGGAACCAGAGGCAGAATCATTCATGAAGGGTACTGACATGACTACCTGGCGTTGGCGATGCACTCCATGGCGTCCAGTCGTTAGGCTGATCCTTCATGGACCCAGGTTACCGGGGGAGGACTGATGGTTCGTGCCCCGCCTGGAGCGAAACCTCGGCACAGTCTGGCAAGAGAATAGTAGCATGATTCAGTGCCGGCGCGATGATTTGGTCCACAGTGCAGGGAAGCTGCGACTGTGGCCTAATGTGGAACACGATGCAGGCCGATGCTCCTGGGCAGATCAATTGAAACTGCGTTGGTTCAAAGACGATTGGAAAATGTGCGAAATGCCAGTGCTGCATGCCGCTACCATCGCAGGTCTCAGTGTAGATGCTCAGATATTCATTTTCTGCGATTAAACTATACTCCATCCTACTGTAGTCTGGCTTGGTGCTTGCAAAAATGTTCGTGGGGCAGAATGGAATCATGGTGACGATCGGACCTCTAGGCGATGACTAAACGAGCTTTTTGATTTTTCCCACTTATATATATATATATATATAATATGTATATCGATCAGGTGTGCCACCATAAGAAACATTAAATTATCTCACATTTCGAGAAGATCGGGTGACTTCGTGTCTAGTCACAGGCAGTCGATTCCCAGTCCAAGTACGAGGCACACCATTTGCGCAGCGACTGCACGTTAATCAGTGCGCAGGCCTAGTCAGGTTCTGACTTGTCGCAGACATGACGATGCGAATCGCCGTAAAGATTCGTCAGCTTGAGAAGCGAAGGACATTCATACTTGACCTGATCATCGATAATTTCCACTTCAAATTTACACAAGTCACTAAGCCATTTTTTCTGCTCAGGTCCTGCTACATAAATCGGGGCCTTTGGATACTGCATAAGCAAGTCTCGTAGCACGTTTCCCACATGATGGCATGTAATCATGCCTTCGTCCCACTCCAGTCCGTGGTAGTTATTGGTAAATCAGGTGTTTGTTTTTTTGCTCTTCTCGTCCAACAGTTTCCACGAATAAGAGAGGGGGGGGACGGAAGGAGCGAGTGCGTGTTTTACCATCGTCGTCGTAGGACGCTGCGATCTCCTTGAGCACGAAGACTTTTTTACTCTGGAAACCCTACAGATTCAGCACATCTTGAAGTTGAAGATGCTCGAAGATGAATAAACAGTTCTAGTGTGTAATCAGTTACATTTATACACTCTCAGCTGCGCTCATGACAGTATTTTGCCGGTCTTGTATCGGCAATTTTACAACACAAGCCAGTCGTGAATTATCACGCAGAATGTCTACATGTTGGCAGGAATATTTCCCTGTATAGAGAATTCGATCATGCAGTCGGTCACATTGGAGGTAATACGCTCGTCCTGTTTACCCACATCGAATACCATGAGCGCAGCCAAACACTTGAAAATATCAGTGCTCAGTATCATGTATTGGGATCTATAATTTGCATTTTGAAATTAAGCATACAGCTGATAAGTCAGCAGATACTGCTCTTTTTCAAAGTTCATGTTGATGTCAATGTACGGATAGCTTTCGCTATTCAAAAATATTTTCAAATATTCTATTTAACATTTGTTGAACTGTGAGTGACTCACTCTCACATTGTGCTGTCTTCCAGTCTGTAGCCCATCGATGATGTACCTCGGTTTCTCAGAAGCAAAGCTGGACTTCACCATCAAGATGATACACTGGCGTGCTGCCAATCCGGGGTATGTCTCGAGACTCCACGACCTGAAAGTCACATCGATGTTTTTGCCATATTCCACATTCTCTAGCATTTTTATACATTCAGCAGTGCTCAACTGCAGATGAGGCAGCGACCATTCGATATACAGTAGTTTTAGTTCCACTGTCTCCAAATTTTCTTCCGTGCCCACAATAGTGTCTGCATGCGTAGTAGCTAGAAGCAGCACAAGTTCCTGCTTCAAATTGAAGATAATTCGTTTGTAGTCTTTGGCAAATCTCAATAGCATGGAGAGCGGGATGAACACTTTTAACTGCCTCCAGGGTATATAGGAACATTGTAGTAGACTTCGATTCCCCAGCATGCCATCTTGGCCGCCGACAGCTCATTCGGCGTCAGCGAAAGGTAATATTTGATCGTTGAGGTTATCCCCATATCTCGAGATTGGTTCACCATGACACCGTTGGGAAAATATATGATGCAATCTATCAAGTGAAGATTTTAATTGCTCATTATTTTCGTTGATGCTGGGTTGCACCCATCTTCTTTCGTCAGTGTCCCCTTAATTCGCAGGAAATACTGGTAAGTAAGAGGGCAGATATCATGGTGTTGGATGGCAATCCGAACCTCCGATGGTAGTGTGTATGGTCCGATGAGAAAATGCTGGTATGCATGAAGTTCTACTTTCTTTACATTGTCTTAAAAATGACCAGATCTTTGATATTTGCGTAATCTTCCATGGTGATTGACTTTGAAGCCGAGACTGCGGAGGAAACTCTCGCTAGCACGTGGTAACTTCTTGGAGACCTGTGATGTAATAATTGCAGGTATTGCATGACATGATGTTTTATTGCTTATGGTCACCGTAAATCTTATTCCCATCTTCTCAAATGCAGACTTAGGGTGATTTCTTCTTTTCGGAAGTTCATCAACTCTCCATGTTGGTCGACGAATGTCACGACCACCTCGTGTGCTCTCTTCGCGACGACCGGAATGTAAATGATGCTTTGCGATGCTACGACCAGTTTAAAACCTGGAAGGACCATAGGGTGAAAATTCGTGCACCATATTGAGGCATGTGACGCTCGCTAAGTTGCAGTTTATTCGTATAATTTTGACCGGCAAGATGTTTACAGGCCGCGGCGACTCATGTGTTTCGCCAGCTTCATAGACGTGTGGCTCGAACCCCAGCATGCGTTTGATAGTATCCGGTTTCGTAAAGTCGAAATCTTCACTGCATCTGATGCCACTATTCAAAATATTGGGTTTCCCAAGTAAATAGAATTCGCTTACGGGGGAGGGGGGCAATGAATCTTCAATTCACCTTCCAATGTCGTCTATTTTATAAGAACCTATGGGCAATGTTACTTCGTGGGAAACATTACCACTTTTAACGAGGTACATTTTACAATTTTTTATATCGATGTTCAGTATCGCATTGTATGTTTGAAAATCGAACTGGCCTATGCCCACTTCCCCTCCAGGTTGGGTAGCGGAAATTGTAGTAGGCACCCAGCACGGAGCTACGTAATTGTTATCGACATGAGTGATGGTTTTCCTGCGATGTTAAGCCATTTTATAGAATTACTTGTACAAAGGAACCAGGAAACGAAGACACAAATGTTCACAGTTCCACATTTAAGGCATCTGGTCCATCTCGTAGTTGTATGTCAGCTGTATGTCAGGTAACATCGTAGTTGGTGTGGAGGATGCAAATTTCCAAAACAGCCATAATAGTCTGCATGTTTTCCATGTTTCACTTAAGTTACCCAGTGTGAACCGGGCCCGGCTGTCGTGTACAGATTAATTACAGCGCATTCGTCTCTCTTAGGTTTAGGGACAAATCATATCTGAATAACACTCCTCTAAAATTAGGTATTTTCAATTTGCGCGCAAACAGTTCCAAATCCGTGTTAGTGAGCGGTCGTTTCGGTAGATATTTCATTATCATGTCTTCCTGCTGCGCCGTTTTGCACACTTCCACCTCCTACTGGATATGGCCGTAGGTAGAGGTTTTGGCCGATTTTTACCCATGACGATAGATAGCGTCCATATTTGCATTGCGTGTTTGAGCCTCGGACAACTGTTTCTGTTCGTTCGATACTGTGTTGACGACTTGAACGATACACTCATGGCTCCGATTAGGCCCCCAAGGGCCACAATTGCAAGCAAAAAAAATCCACCCGTAAATGTTTTTATGGTCTTGCATGCTTTTATTCCCTTTGTCACTGATTTTCGTTTCGCTTGCTCCTTTCTCTTGCTCTCTGTACTTATTCCCATTTTAACCTGTGCTTTCTCCTTGCTCTTATCACCCATTCCCATCTTCACTTTGGCCTTCATCACATTGGATACACCCCAAGTGGATATTTTTTAGAGTCCGGTATCTGATGATTTTATTATCTCGTCTTCCTTCTGTACAAGTATCTTGTCTGTCTGGTGTCGGGTTTCCAGATTTTTGTTTGGGGAGTAAGCGATATCGTTCTGCTTGCAAGCCTCGTCCAGTGCATTGATGCCTGAGTCACCATGTGATTGCCTTTTAGCTATCTTCGCCCCGCAGAACTTGTATCCGAGAATGTGCAACTTGAATGGTAGATGGTTGATCATCGCATCGACGACATATTTTCCGAACTTGATCTTACCTCTTCAAGTAAAACGTAGTGAACTGATTGCGAAAAATATAAATGTGCTCCTTTTATACATTTTTTTGTTTCAGTTTCATTATAGACTTGAATCAGTATGGACCCAAAGTCCTAACAATGCATCTTCTTTGTCGCTTCTGCGGTAAAGCATTTACAGTTTTGCACAGTGTGTGTCGACATGGGATAAGGACCTGCAGGATGAAAACTTCAAGTATGTCATTTAAATGCAAACTTTGTCAACATCAGTTTACCCAGAGGGATGCTTCAAAGAAACATTATACAATTTGCTGCACTGATTCTATGCAACCACTATCAGCACCACATGCACCACAATCAGAACCACAATCATAACCAAATGCACTACAATCGGCACCATATGCACAAAAATCAGCAACACATGCGCCAATCAGCACTACATGCACCACAACCACCAAATAAACACTACATTCACCAAAATCAGCACCACATGCGCCAGTCAGCACCAGACGCACCACAATCAGCACTACATGTACCACAATCACCAAATAAATACCATATGCACCACAATCAGCAACACATGCACCACAATTAACACAACACACACCACGATCACCAACACATGCACCACAATCAGGGACACAATCAGACCACATGTGCCACAATCAGAACCATATGCACCACAATCAGCACCGTACACTACAATCAGCATCACAATCAGCACCACATGCAGGAGATAGTACTGATAACATACATGTTATCAAGTAAGATGTTACTTTACTCATAGGCATTACTACTGATGAAGCTATTTCCCACGAATCACGAGATGGAAGTCTATTTCCGAATACAGTGCACTGGATCATCGCAGGACTATCAAATTGCAGGAAAACATGCGTATTACTGAGCCTGCTGTAAAAAGAGAATGGCATTTGGTTCGAGAACGTGTAACTATATTCAGAGTCGCTATAGAAACCAAAATAAAAGTGACTGGCACAAGTACTGCAAGCTGTGGATGGTGTGGGTTATTTCCCTTGCAGCGATAATGAAGCAGTCGTGCCACCGGGTGAAGCATTGATAAACTCGATACTTGTCTTTGATGACATTGCCTGCGATAAGCAAACATGAATTCAGGAGTACTTTAGTATGGGACGGCAATCGAAGGTGGATGCGTCTACCTTGGCCAGATTTATTCAAGCATACCCAAACAGCTGCTCCGTGACAATGCAAACATTTTGGTGTTGTTTCGCATGGATGATATTACATTATTGGATTTTCAGCATTTGTGTGCCTTATTCTGGAAAGACAAGTACAGATTTTTTTCACGATCGTTAAGGACTGGTTTCTATATAATGGGAGGTGCCGACAGGGATTCGATCAGTTAACCCTTGAGCGTCGAGAATGAGTTACAGCATATCGAAATTCGGGCAAAGTAGCCTCAAGCTGCATCTTAACAAAGACGAAGATGGAGGTTGTCTCGTACCAAGAAACAAAGGAACCTGTGACGCTAGTAGAAGAATAATTTGAAATATTGGTGAACCCGAAAGATCCGGAGATTCTGCTACTAAACATTTTGTCCTCGAAACTGGTAATGCCATAATCTCGGAATTGCGCAGTATGTTGTTCGAACGAAACACATTCTTTCGCAACTATCTGTCTGAACTCGGGGCAAAGATGGAATATGTAAAGACCGAGATAGTCCGCGACATGATGGCCCTGGACGAGCACGTGACCAGTGTTCAAAGGCAAATTGCCGACAGATTGAATGTGGCATCGGCACAAACTGAAGAGAATCTGAAAGGGCTGAAAAATTCCATAGATCACACATTCACTACCTCAATTTCTCGTCTCGACACGAAAACTGATATTCAGAACCACAGCACGGACATACCGATTGCCTGCAGCGAACGCCTTGGCAAGGTAGAGTGTCTTTTGGCGGTGATGGACGACTAAACATTTAAAATAAAGCAACAGAAAATATTTAAATTCAGTGCGATGTTGGACATTTATAGCTTATTATATCGGATGGTTCAGTCTGTTCGCTCGAAGTATTTACTCGCCAAGAGGGTCAACATTTCGCGTGACCTTATATTTTAAGAAATTTTTAGGCCTGTTACAAGTCGTCTCGAAGTGCTCAGGGAGAGTGATGGAGAACCTGTAGTTGTGAAGACCAGAATTGACGAACGACACTGCTGAGCCTATGAAAAAGAGGAAACATGATGATGTACAAACGAATCGGAACGATGGATTGGATGCAGATTTACCACACAAGAAGAAAGTACGGAAAAGAGTATTCAAGCTCAATGCTCTGGGTCGTCGCTACCTACGGTCGTACACATCTCGCAATAATGATACGACATACGGCATATACAGGCATAATGATAAATGGTTCCTCGGTGCTTATGGAATAGAGTTTCTACCTGGTGGGTTCATCCAAGTAGGCGATTACAAGACATGTGGATCCCCCTGGCTTTACGAATTTCTATTTCGCAAGGAGCCCAGAGAGTTTACAGAATCCGACCTGCTGGAATTCAAGACAGTGCTTGAACTAACGCATGCACTTTACCAAGATAACAATCCTGAGACAGGTATTTATAAGGACGAAGATCACGAAAAATCGAATTTCTCGCAGACCTCTTCAGTGACCTGGCTCTGAAAAGCGGTGAAGTTCTGAAGAAGATAGACGACAACAAGAACAACGTCTACATATTCTGGGACGTCCCGAACGAGCTGGTCGATAGGTTGCAACCATTGACCGCTTCCCAAAGGGTTGTTAATGACTCCCACACTAACGAAATAATTTCAATCATTGAAGAACTGAAGGAGGGAGGCTACACAAAATGAATAAATTGTCAATCGCCAATGAACTGCACACATCTACGAGACGCATTTACCGTCGCCGCAAGGTAGCGATATGTGTGATGAAAGACTTATTTCATGTCGACCTCGTGGAAATAACACCGTATGTTCGAGTCAACAAGAGCTACAAATACATGTTGACCATTATCTATGCATATAGCAAATTCGCCTGGGCCAGGCCTGTCAAGTCTAAGAATGACAGTGATGTCACCGAGGCCATGTTGGCTGTATTGCGTGAAGGACGCATTCCAACTTATCTACAAACCAACCCAGGCCAGAAAATCTTCAATGAAAAATTCGAGGCCGTGATGAAGAAACATCACGTAAATCATTATTCCACATACAGCAATCTCAAAGTTTCTATTTTCGATAGGTTAAACTGAACTCTGGTTGGGAAAAATGTGGAGTCATTTCACTGCGAATGGCAACTACAAGTGGTTGGATATACTCCCAAAAATCGTACGCGAATATAAGTCTAGAGTGCACTCGAACACTCTCATGAAGCCCAAGGACGTCAAGGACGACTCCATGCTTCGAGCCGTGTATGCTATTCCGAAGAGGAGGGACCCACGCAAGCCAAAAGCCAAGGTTGGGGACCTGGTTCGCATCTAAAACAGAAAGGCATCTTCGAAAAAGGATTTACCGCGAATTGGAGTCCCGAACTCTTTCGTGTGCTACATATACGCAACTATGCTCGAGCATCTACTTGCTAGAGGATTTGAACAATGTTTTCATCCATGGTGGTTTATATGCAGAGGAGATCCCACATACAAAGTTTCCTGATGTGTATTTGGTCGAGAAGTTGCTGAAACGACGTAATGGGCGGTATGTAAAGTGGTGGGGTTTTACATCCCGCTATAATTCGTGGGCCGGCGATGCGGACATCGAACAGTGAACACCGAAGATTGTATATCTGTTTATTCATGTTGTACTTTACTCAATAAAAATTGTGTAAAAAAAATTTGTCATTTTTTAATTTTAAAAATCCCTGCTTTACATAAAAAATTACCTTTAAAAATTAATTAAAAATATTAAAAATGACAATTAACATAACTTCTTCAGCATTCAGTACATGTTGGTAGCAATCTTGCCGATAGTAAATTATCTCTGGTAGTTGAAACATGAGTTACCAGTGTGCTCTAGTAGGCAATACTAAAAATAAATGTTCAGTAGATATTGCATGGTGTGGAAGGGGTCGAGTAAACGTGAGTAACTTGCCGACAGCACCACCTATACGTTAAAAACATAAACAAATATGGCTGCCACCTGGTTGCTAAATTACCAGCTCGCCTGGTGGCGAAATCGATTATTAATACACTAGTCCCACCTAGGTAGTTAAAAGAAACCAAATGACAAACGAAAAAAAAATATGCCTAAATACGATGGAATGAGTGCGGGTGAGGGGGCAGAGGCATGCCTACTAATTAACCAATGAGAAATATTGGTGCGGGTGGAGACCTGTTGAGTAAACAGCCAGTAGCAATTGGCGAGGGTCAGTGGTCTGCTGACATGGTGCTCGGGAAAGCTCCAGAATGTAAGTTTGTTTAAAATAAAATTTTTGCATAATTTTTGAAAGTAAATTTTTTCTAATAATTTTGAAATAATAGTTTTTATTAATTCTTAAATAATTTTTATAAAATTTTAAAACTATTTTTTTGGATTTTTAGGGATTTCTATGGTTCAAGGTCGTTCAAGGTCACCGGGTCAAGATCAACAAGGTAACCGATATTCAACATGGTGGACAAGATGGCCACCGGGGACCAGAATGACAGAGCATAATGTCAATTCTGGCTCCAGACCCCAGCCCCTTATATCAAAGTCAGCCGAATTATTCGACTGCTGAAATTGCTATATTTGCAGTCTGACATGTGGTATAATTTTTATAGAATGTATAGGTTAAAATCTTCCATTGCAGTTTAGGAAGATAACCAGAAAAGTTTTTACATTGTAAATATGCTATATACCGCAAGAGTTTTATACTTGGGTTAACACAATGTACCTAATTTTTGATTAAATTGAACTTTTCCTTATATTTTATTTATAATTTAAAATACTCCATTTATTATTAATATGAAAAAAAAACTTAGTTCAGTTGGTAATTCCTGGTGACAAGTAGCTCTTACGCAACTGAGTGCGCATACATTACACTGAGTGCGCATACATTACACTGAGTGCGCATACATTACACTGAGTGCGCATACATTACACTGAGTGCGCATACATTACACTGAGTGCGCATACATTACACTGAGTGCGCATACATTACACTGAGTGCGCATACATTACACTGAGTGCGCATACATTACACTGAGTGCGCATACATTACACTGAGTGCGCATACATTACACTGAGTGCGCATACATTACACTGAGTGCGCATACATTACACTGAGTGCGCATACATTACACTGAGTGCGCATACATTACACTGAGTGCGCATACATTACACTGAGTGCGCATACATTACACTGAGTGCGCATACATTACACTGAGTGCGCATACATTACACTGAGTGCGCATACATTACACTGAGTGCGCATACATTACACTGAGTGCGCATACATTACACTGAGTGCGCATACATTACACTGAGTGCGCATACATTACACTGAGTGCGCATACATTACACTGAGTGCGCATACATTACACTGAGTGCGCATACATTACACTGAGTGCGCATACATTACACTGAGTGCGCATACATTACACTGAGTGCGCATACATTACACTGAGTGCGCATACATTACACTGAGTGCGCATACATTACACTGAGTGCGCATACATTACACTGAGTGCGCATACATTACACTGAGTGCGCATACATTACACTGAGTGCGCATACATTCAGTGCGTTGTCTCCTTAGTATAATTTTCTAGATTCAGTTAAANGTGCGCATACATTACACTGAGTGCGCATACATTACACTGAGTGCGCATACATTACACTGAGTGCGCATACATTACACTGAGTGCGCATACATTACACTGAGTGCGCATACATTACACTGAGTGCGCATACATTACACTGAGTGCGCATACATTACACTGAGTGCGCATACATTACACTGAGTGCGCATAAATTCAGTGCGTTGTCTCCTTAGTATAATTTTCTAGATTCAGTTAAAAAAAAAATTCCACAATGAAGCCTAGGAATGTAATGGAAATAGAACTTTAGCAGGGCTTTAGAAAAAGTTCGAGGTAGCAGTAAATGGAATGTAGACTCTAGGTGAGACTGCATCTCGTGTGCCGAAGGGAAGGACGTCACTGCAACCCGACTTAGGGTTGTGTCGAATGTCTGCTTGGCGCGTAAGAAGATGCACGGCAGACGAGAGTTATGCTGTCCGAGATGAATCTTAAGTTTCTGTGTGGCACTTTAACTTCCTACTGGAAGATCCATTTGTGGGAAGTACCAAGAGTTTATTTTATGAGGTAAAGTGTGCATAAGCCTAAGAATGGAGAATTATATTTCTTTGCGAGAGAAGAAACTTTCGTTAACATTAGGCTTGCATGCAATATTAAAAAAGATATCTCTCAGGGCTTATATAAATTTAAAGTGAAGATTTTAAAGTATGTCTTGGACGATCCAGTTTGGCCTTAGTCTTGAGAAGTTTTACTACTTTCTATCATGAGCGAAAGGCTAGAGAAATCTAGGACTAGGAACTTATGTGCCTTTGTGAGGGAAGAAACTGTGTTAATTTTAGACTTTCATGCACGTTTAAGAAATATGTTACGTGGAACAGATATCAATTTACAATGGATATTTTGAAACGGGTCTCATCCACGAATTTGCAGTCGAGTGAGAATTTTAAAATTCGGGCAAGGAGAACATTTTGTGAGAAGGGAAGCGATCTAGGCANTTTGAAACGGGTCTCATCCACGAATTTTCAGTCGAGTGAGAATTTTAAAATTCGGGCAAGGAGAAAATTTTGTGAGAAAGGAAGCGATCTAGGCAATAGGGCTAAGAATTGAAAGGTTGTTTTTTTATGAGGCAGAGAGTGAGAGATTGCATGGACCAGAGATCGTGAGCAACCTACCTCTGTGATGTATTTTGAAGGGAAGGATCTGGACAATTTAAGACTGAGAGAAACATCTTGAGCCGACCACATTCTTGCNGATCTAGGCAATAGGGCTAAGAATTGAAAGGTTGTTTTTTTATGAGGCAGAGAGTGAGAGATTGCATGGACCAGAGATCGTGAGCAACCTACCTCTGTGATGTATTTTGAAGGGAAGGATCTGGACAATTTAAGACTGAGAGAAACAACTTGAGCCGGCCACATTCTTGCAGGGTGGTTCTTGAAGGGAAGGATCTGGACAATTTAAGACTGAGAGAAACATCTTGAGCCGACCACATTCTTTCAGGGTGGTTCTTGAAACAATTTCCCTTCAGGCTCCGGCGAATTCATGTTGAGAGACTGGTAGGAGTCATTTATGAGCCTGGAAGCTGGGCTACTCTGGATGAGCAGTTTCTTTCGTGGCAGTATCTCTTGAGGCAATCAAGTTAATCTGTGACAGAGACAGTGAAGCTGGGTGTGTAACTTGAGTGGGGAAATGATCTTTGCGTTTGTCTACAGCCTAGTACATCAGCGTTCGACCGGTTTTAGAGTAACATTTTGTACCTCAGGTCACCCAGGGAGGGGTTAGCGTCACCAAGAGGAAGGAGCCTCTCATATAAANGCAGGGTGGTTCTTGAAACAATTTCCCTTCAGGCTCCGGCGAATTCATGTTGAGAGACTGGTAGGAGTCATATATGAGCCTGGAAGCTGGGCTACTCTGGATGAGCAGTTTCTTTCGTGGCAGTATCTCTTGAGGCAATCAAGTTAATCTGTGACAGAGACAGTGAAGCTGGGTGTGTAACTTGAGTGGGAAAATCATCTTTGCGTTTGTCTACAGCCCAGTACATCAGCGTTCGACCGGTTTTAGAGTAACATTTTGTACCTCAGGTCACCCAGGGAGGGGTTAGCGTCACCAAGAGGAAGGAGCCTCTCATATAGAGTTACACTAATAATCCTCTTTTCAAATATGTTAAAGCAGTCTGAGGATATTATTTTGCTAAATATTGTATTACATNAGTTACACTAATAATCCTCTTTTCAAATATGTTAAAGCAGTCTGAGGATATTATTTTGCTAAATATTGTATTACATACACAATAAATTAATATGTTTGTATGTTTCGAGTCTTTGCCTGAATCTGTGAAATTGTAATTTTTAAATGGTTGCATATTACAAAAATAGTTTTCATTAAGTCACATATTATATCTTGAAAATTTTCATTTGTTTTATGACATTACCAGCGGTGCCCGCGGCTCCGCTCGCGTGGACTACAGAATTATTGTTAAGGTTTTTTTTTTTAAAAAGATGTTGAATTTTACTTAGTGTTAATATTCTATACTCTATACATATTATAAAACTTAACGTTTCGGTGAATTAAATGGTAAAAATACTTATTAGTATTTCTCTGTTATTGATAGATATATGCTGCCGCAGAGTATTTTTTAAGTACAGTGGAGTCTCGGTTAACCGTCATCCTTTTAACCGTGAGTTTCTGTTAACCGTCAGTAAACTGACACGACAAGTAGAATAATAAAATTGTATACACAAAACAAACTTAAGAAACTAAAAATGAAATAACTTTTTTCTCTCTTCATATTAGATTAAATTAAGCCCATTATTGAGTTGAACAGTGCATGTACTGTACTGTAATACATACTTTTGTCAATTAATACCCAGCAAAAATACATCTGTGCGGTGCGGAATGCGAATGACTCACGTTTGTTGTTTATTTACAACCTATATATGTACTTCGTAGAATCGTTCCGTCTTCCACACCACCCTAACGGAATTCCTAGACACTCGTCCGCCCTCCCATTCCTACAGTAAGTTCAGTAGCGGTAGTCACTTAGTCAGAAAGTCATTGTCCTCAGTTTCTTGTCAAAGTGTAGTGTGTTTAAAAATGTCTGAGAAACGGAAACGTGTTGTATGGTACTTTCTCAAAAACTTGAAATTATAAAACGACTGCGTAAAGGAGAAAGTGCGACGAGTATCGCTCCGCTATATGGAATTGGGCGGACGACAGTCAATGATATTAAGAATGATGCAGATAAAATAGAAAGTTNTCCGCTATATGGAATTGGGCGGACGACAGTCAATGATATTAAGAATGATGCAGATAAAATAGAAAGTTGATGAGGAACTTGTATTAAGTGCAACACAAGAGGTAGAATGTTTAAGTGAAGAAGAAGAGGATGATACACTCAAGGATTGCCCCAAAATAATTAGCCACGGTGACACTGAAAACATGTTTTCCAAGTGGATTGAATGGTNGTGACACTGAAAACATGTTTTCCAAGTGCATTGAATGGTACGAGCAACAAAAAGAGGCAGACACTACACAGATACACTGAAGAGCCAAAAAACTGGTACACCTGCCTAATATCTTGTAGGTCTCAAGCNGTACGAGCAACAAAAAGAGGCAGACACTACACAGATACACTGAAGAGCCAAAAAACTGGTACACCTGCCTAATATCGTGTAGGTCTCAAGCGAGCATGCAGAAGTGCCGCAAGACGACGTGGCATGGACTCGACTAATGTCTGAAGGTATGCAGGAGGCAATTCACACCGTGAATCTTGCAGGGCAGTTCATAAATCCATAGGAGTGCGAGGTGGTGGAGATCTCTTCTGAACAGCACGTTGTAAGGTATCCAAGATATGCTCAATAATGTTAATGTCTGGTGATTTAGGTGGCCAATGGGAGTGTCTAAAGTCAGAAGAGTGTTCCTGGAGCCACTCGGTAGCAACTCTCGACGTATGGGGTGTCGCATTGTTCTGCTGGAATTGTCCACGTCCGTCGGAATGCACAATGGACATGAATGGGTGCAGGTGATCGGACAGGATGCTGACATATCTGTCACCTCTCAGAGTCATATCTAGACGTATCAGGGGTCTCATTTCACGCCAACTGCACACGCCCCATACCATGGCAGAGCCTCCACCAGCTTGAACAGACCCCTGTTGACATGTAGGATCCTTGGATTCATTAGGATATCTCCATACCCGTACACGTCCATCCGCCCGATACAATAAGAAACGAGACCCGTCAGATAAGGCAACGTGTTTCCAGTCATCAACAGTCCAATGTCGGTGTTGGTGGGCCCAGGCGAGGCGTAAAGCTTTGTGTCGTGCAGTCAACAACGGTACACGAGTGGGCCTTCGGCTCCGAAAGCCCATATCAGTGATGGTTCGTTGAATAGTTGGCACGCGAGCACTTGTTGATGCCCCAGTATTGAAATCTGCGCCAGTTTTAGAAAGTGTTGCACGTCTGTGACGTTTAATGATTCTCGTCAGCCGTCGTTTGTCCCGTTCGTTCACGATCTTTTTCCGGCCGCAGCGATGTCGAAGATTTAATGTTTTACGGATTCCCGATATTCACGGTACACTCGTGAAATGGTCGTACGAGAAAATCCAAATTTTATCGCTACCTCGGAGAAGCTATGTCCCATCTCTCGTGCACCGACTATAACACCATGTTCAAACTCACTTAAATCTTGATAACCTGCCATTGTAGCAGCAGTAACCGATCTAGCAACTTTGCCAGACGCTTGTTGTCTTATATAGGCGCTGTCGACCGCATCGCGTTACTCTGATTGGTTCCATGCCTGTGTTATTTGCATACGCACGCCTATACCAGTTTTTTTTGGCTCTCCACTGTATTACTGATACGTAAGATACGTAACAAAGCAGCAACAAAAGCCCGTGGAGTATTACAACAAAGTAAAATGAAAGACTTTTTTAGGTAGAATTATACTACCGAAATATACATATTAGTACTGTATTCAATTTCGTTATTTTATCAACATAATTAACAAAAGTCTACAATATTTAATATCTAATATATACTTTGCTGTACACACTTATCTTGACTGCCACCTGTTTAAAATATAGTGCTAAATATAGTATACATTATTATCGCTAGTATATGTCGTGTCTTTGAGAAAGGGAAGGGAGTCGTTTATATTATCCGTCTATCCACTCAACCGTCACGGTGACGGTCCCGAGACTGGCGGATAGTGGAGACTCCATTGTATTTTTATTCTACACAATTCTTTACTACACGATATTATTCCATCTTTAACGTTTTAGACAGAGTATTGCAAGAGAGCGCGCTGGCGGCAAACTTTTTTCCGACTTGATTCCCTATTAACGTTTGTAAATTTTTTGAGATATTTTCTCTTGATAAAAAGTAGCCAATATCACCTTTCAGCGCTCCAAATATTTTTGTGCAAGAAATGATGTCGATCCATTGCTCCGTTGCGACGTCGTCCCACACTAACAAGTTACATTAACACAACATTGTACCCCTAGTGCTATTTTTACTAAATTTTTTTCCTGAGGAAATGATAATTTTTTTTCGGGATAAAAAGTAGCCTATGTTATTTCCCANCTATTTTTACTAAATTTTTTTCCTGAGGAAATGATAATTTTTTTTCGGGATAAAAAGTAGCCTATGTTATTTCCCAGCCCTCTAACTATCTCTGTGCAAAAAATCACGTTGATCCGTTGGTCCGTTGCGACGTGGAAGAAGGACAAACAAACAAACAAACAATCACACTTTCGCATTTATAATATTAGTTATGATATTTTATTTGCAACTGCTTTTATCCTGGAAAATTTGAAAACTTGGATAAAAAGTGATTTTCTTGAGGTCTGCCTTTACACATAATTTCAATGGTGAAATTATATGCTTGCTTTCCTGTTATAAAATCCTTGAGTGGGATTTTTCAGTNCCTTTACACATAATTTCAATGGTGAAATTATATGCTTGCTTTCCTGTTATAAAATCCTTGAGTGGGATTTTTCAGTGACTCGATGACAGCTTATCCAGCAGTTGGTAGCAATATGACTGGATGCGAGCGATTTGAATTTCGCAGATTGGAGTCACTAACTAGTTCATATTTAGAGTGCAATACTTTTTTTTGGGTTAAAAGTTATTGAATGCCATCCCATGTTCAGTTATGAAGATCACTAACAAATAGGATATCGGAATTAAACCGGGTGGTTTAACTGAACGCCAAATCCAGGTTTTTTTTACAGTTGCTAAATACCACAGGGGTTGCAAAAAACTTGCAACAGCAGATAACGTTTCGTGAAAGATTTGTTCGATGCCTCCCTCTTTACTATCGGGCCAGACCAGCAATCCGAGTTTTTGGATATTCACCGGTACATCCGCCGATGTACACTGGACGTTCGGAAACTAATGTTTTGGTAACAATTCCGTTGAACCGGTGCATCCACCGGTTCAACCGACCAAAAACGTCAGTGGATCTGGTGGATGGTCACCGGAACATCAGCCGATTAATTTTCGAATACAACCTCGCAAACACATATGTAAATAAACAAAGCATTTGTAAANTCACCGGAACATCAGCCGATTAATTTTCGAATACAACCTCGCAAACACATATGTAAATAAACAAAGCATTTGTAAGCGGTCAAGTCAAAGAGATGTAAACGGCCACGTAGAGCATAAATGTGCACAAACATCGCAGAAAGATGCGACACTTAATTTCCATTTTATAAAGAAAGAGATTGTTTATTATAAAAATTCGTTAGCACTGTATTCAATGTAGGTTTCCTGTGTTATAAATATATTTTGCATATACGTATTTATTCATTTGCATTCGTAACAAAAATATAAAAGCAGCCAGATGTTCGGAAATTTGTGTACAGCTCTGTTATGTCTGTTCCCAGTACTGTAACATTTATAGGCCTCTTGTTTGATAGTAAACTCACTTGGAGGAGTCCCTGAAGTCTCGCTGTGTAAGGGGCCTTAATCTTTCGTAGACTTTGAGTGCTCGTGACTGGGGTGCTGACATTTACCCTTCTTCGGCTGTATTATGCCCTGATCCGAAGCAAACTAGACTATGGCAGTGTCTTTTATTCTTCTGCTAGGCCGTCTGTGTTGAAACCATTAGCGAGTGTTCACCATGCTGGTATTCATATTAAGACTGGGGTTTTATGCACGAGCCCTGTTATTAGTATTTGTTCAGTGGCTGGTGAACCTCCTCTCCACAACAGAGTGACCAACTGCTTCTATCCTATTGGGTGCAGGTGCGTTTGGACTCATCTCACCTTCACCATACTGCTTACATCCATCCGCCCCATGAATTTCAGTACTCTGCTAGGCCATCTTCTCTTCAGCCAGCATCTGTCCGATTTGCATATGCCTTGGAGCGGTCTGACTTACCTCTGTGTGTGTGTTGCCTTTGCTTCACCATGATCAGCAATGGCTGACAACACATGTTGAAATGCGCCTCGACCTAGCAGAATCTCCTAATATGGCCGCTCCTCCTGTTATTTACAAGTGCATTTTCCTTGATCTTGTGTATTTTGTGTTCCGTGGTTTTATTTACTTTTATGCTGCTGGTTACAAATCAGATATCTCGACTGGGTGCGCCTTTGTCACTGTTGCTTCTCAGTATCTTTTTGGACTTCATCCTTCTTGCAGCATTTTAACTGCAGAGTTTTTTGATATTTTCGAGGCTCTGTGCTTTATCAGTNTTTTGGACTTCATCCTTCTTGCAGCATTTTAACTGCAGAGTTTTTTGATATTTTCGAGGCTCTGTGCTTTATCAGTAGGAGGTTTCACCGTAAATGCCTTGTGTGCTCCGATGCTATTAGTGCCATGACAGCCATTCGATCTGTCTCTACAGCTCACCTGCTTCTTTCAATGATCCGGGAGAAGATGGTTGGGGCTGAGCTGATTGGTGTTCACATCGTCCTCCTGTGGGGTCCAGGGCATGTAGGCATCCCTGGCAATGAAGCCGGGGATATTGTTACATTTCGATTATTTTGTGGTCAAATCGTACTTATTGTTAAGTACGGGGGAATTTTATGATGGTAGAGCATGTGGGGTAAATAAATATAAGAATTTATAGGTTACTGTATAGTTATAGTACATAAAATACTATAAGGTCGGAGGAGCATTGTTCATTTAACTTCATCTACACTACCTTACTGGGAGCCACATTAATATATTGTAATTGTCCCACCCTGAGAAGTATCCGAAGGCTGATGAATTATGACGAGTTACGGCGGTCGCCACAGCAGGCTTCTTGTGATNTCCCACCCTGAGAAGTATCCGAAGGCTGATGAATTATGACGAGTTACGGCGGTCGCCACAGCAGGCTTCTTGTGATATCCATCTCGTCAAGCATCACGTGAAGAAAGACCCCTACCGCTGCTTTGTATTGCCCTCATATCAGCGTGGCATAGCGCAACATGGCCTGATTCCCTGGCTGGTAGAGAGTATTCCTGCTTACCGGGGTTTGGGCAATGCAAAAATCAGCTCAAATCACTGCAAACTTGCTATTATCCACTCGATTAAATAATCAACAGGACATAAGTGATCCCGAGTAAACATTTTAGAAAAGTTTTAAGTCAAATTTGACAGATTTAAAGCATTTTTTTCCCTGTTTCAAACTCAAGAGTGTAAATGTTTCGGAGGAGTTCGTCAGTCAGTAAAGTCTAGTTCACACAGGTATCGTTCTCGATCACACGGTTTTAAGGTGAACAACAAAATGCACACTCACTTCCATGCTAGCAATCATGCAAGAAACTGCACAGACCACACGTACTGTACAGGCATTATTGTTTATTTTTAAAGCGAAAAATCTATGTATGGTTTTTAAAGACATATTTAAAAGATATATATGTTAGTAAAATTATATATATATATATATATATATTCCAAACAAACTATTTTGTTAAAGAAAAAAATTGTTGAAGAAAAACTGAATTATTAATTACAAATGTATATGAATTTATATTGGGATTTGCATTGCAAATAATACGCTAATAACGAAAACTAATTAAAAATTTTAATATACATTGAAAAGAACAACAATTAATATTTAAGCTGACGTGCAAAATTTATTCTCTTTTGGAATAGGACTTGTATAACCACAAAAGTGAAAAACGGAGCCATCCGTTTATCGCACTGGCCAGTAAAGAATATCTTGCTTTTGACTTTCATATGCCTATATGTCTACGGCGAAATAACTGCACTTTTCTAGTTTTCAAGACGCACTCTTTGCGCACATAATGAGGTCATTTCAAAATTATACCTAAACAAGTCACTTGCAGATCCTCTACAATGTACTTTCATGCGATCCATCCATGGAGAACCTTTTTTATACAGTTCCCATGATAATCATAATAAATAAATCCATCAATCTTGCGCTTGTGTTTTTGCGGTTCGAAGACAAATGGAAAGAGAGGAAAAACTCCCTAAGTATTGAGAGAGGCTTTTTGTGTTTGTTAAAGTTGTTTCATTTATACATATATAATTACGTAAGTTAAGAACAGTTAATAATTTACATTATTTTGTTTAAAAAAACGAATAAAAAAAATACGTTTTACAAAAACCTAAGAATTGAACCTCTGTAATATAAAACACTCGTACAACATCTCTTGAAAAGTCTGTAGCAAGGTCCACTGCAGGCTCCTTTAGTACTTTCGTGCGTATCTGACCCAAGTATTTTGACAGCGCTTCGAAAAAACAGCTTTCAGCCATGTTGTAGTGCCAGCAAATGATGTTTCTGATGTGCACAATGTCTGGAAAGTTACCTACAGGCGTCGTCTGACGCGTGTGTTATTTTCGTAGATGAGTGCTTCGAGCGCGCGTTAGATAGTTTCGTTTATAAAACCTATAATTTCGAACACTCTGCGACGGAGTTCAAGTGGCAGGTAGGCGGATGCTTGGCGGCGTTGCCATAATGAAGATCGCCCTGCGCGGTTTGTCTGTACATAACCTAGTTAGTCTGACGATACTGTGCGCCAGTGTTGTACTCTTGGCTTATTTCCCTTCTACGATCGGGCGTAACCATGGTGCGGCAGGAGGGCATTTTCCCCCCTCCCTCTTGCCATAGAAGTAACTATATTAATTCAGTACACAATAGTGTGTGGGTAAAAAAATATAACTTGATGTTAAATAATATATGCTTATATGTTGCCTTCACGATAAAGGAATATTCTGGAGCGTAGAGTAGTTGTGCCAGTGTACAGAAGCCCACCAAGTTATGTCTTTCACAGTCCTTTATGTAACTGTATGATTTAAGACAGGAAAAATATACCACGAATACCTTATTCGCCAGCCATTACATTCTAAATAACTAGCTACATTTTTAGTTAGTTGAAATGTTTAATTAAATCAATTTGGCAGTTAACCTTAATCGCTTTTATTTATTCACAAATGGAATTACATTTTGAGTTTATGTCACAGCAGATTAGACCACCTATTTTCACGTTGTTTAAAACTAAACGATTTTTTAAGAAGAGTTAAAAAGGCTTATTGTTCTTTTGGAATTGGCAACGAACAGTGAGTACGAGTCCGTATCGCTGCGAGTCTTGCTGTGCTAGTCTGTTATCTGTCATCTGACCAACTGCGCGTCTACGACACATGCAAACAAACTGGCGCCATAACTGCTTCGACGCTGCTGCCACCTAGCGGTAGATAGCTGAACTACTTGCAGCTAGATCCGGACATTTGTTGGTATCGCTCCCTGCCCTTAACTAGCGTTCCACCTTAAGGCGGATGTTTAGTTGAACTAAAGATCACAAAAATCAACCCAAACATTTTTTTCTACTCACGTATTGATGTAAGAAACTTTTATGTAAGACTTTTTAAATGATTGTATTAGAAAAAGTGTAAAAATTTAATATTTAAATCAGATATAATAACTTATTTTGGGAGCTTTCGTCACAATTACTGAATATTATAGGAAAATTGATATTTCTGTGATAAATATAATGATANTATTTTATACAAAAGTGCTTCCGTTTAATAAAACACTTATTTTCCATACAATAACATATATGGCTTTAAATTGCAACTAAACGTTTTTGGTAACGGAGTGTATTTGGTAATATTTGGTAACCAAATGTGCTTGGTAACAGAACGTGTTTATTAACGGAGCGTGGTTGCTAACTAAGCATGTTTGGTAATTGAGCATGTCTGATAACAAAGCGTGTTTATTAACAAAGTGTGTTTGGTAATTGAGCATGTATGGCAAAAGAGCGTGTTTATTAACGGAGCATGTTTGATAACTGAGCATGTTTGATAACAGGGCCTTATTATGAACCAAGCGTGTATGGTAATGGAGCATGTTTGGTAACACAGCATGTTTATTAACCAATCGTGTTTGGTAACTGAGCATGTTTGGTAATTGAGCATGTTTGGTAATTGAGCATGTTTGGTAATTGAGCACGTTTGGTGATTGGGCATGTTTGGTAATTTTGGACATGTTTGGTAAATGAGCATGATTGTGAACCAACCGTGTATGGTAATAGTGCATGTTTGGTAGTAAAGCAGGTTTATTAACCAAGCGTGTTTGGTAATTGAGCATGTTTGGTAATTGAGCATGTTTGGTAATTGAGCATGTTTGGTAGTAAAGCAGGTTTATTAACCAATCGTGTTTGGTAATTGAGCATGTTTGGTAATTGAGCATGTTTGGTAATTGAGCATGTTTGGTAATTGAGCATGTTTGGTAGTTGAGCATGTTTGGTAATTGAGCATGTTTGGTAATTGAACATGTTTGGTAACTGAGCATGTTTGATAACAGAGCATGATTGTGAACCAAGCGTGTATGGTAATAGAGCATGTTTGGTAGTAAAGCAGGTTTATTAACCAAGCGTGTTTGGTAATTGAGCATGTTTGGTAATCGAACATGACGATATTCCAAAACGTTGCACGCTAATTAGTGTCATGGGAAGACGGGGGACCTCAACTAATAGAACGCATTTTTTTGTATACTTTCCCGTATTTTAACAACCACCATTAAATATTGTTCTCCTGAGTTTTGATTGGCGTATTCGTCCAGTTCCAAAATATGTATCCCAGTTGTAAATGGAACTGCTGGGGGTTGTATGGAGTGGCTTCGATGTATATCGTAAAGCGGCTCGAACCCTGCAGTGGACAAGTACGCTCATTAATCTTCGCGCGCGGGGTTTGCACATGTAGCAGATTTATTCGCGATTTTAATTCCCGTGTAAAGCCCGGCGATCCGTTTTGTTCCACGCCCGTCGCGCCAGCGCGGAATTCATTTACTCGCCCGCTGCAGAAGCATCGTGAGGTAGCGGAACGTGCAGGTGAACTTCCCTGACTGAGCACTTCTGAAAGCCGTGTTCGAATTCTTTCAGTGCATGGCATATACCTTATAAAAATTATCGTGCAAAAACCCTACTTATTAGTATTTACACGCCAGTGAAATAACTCCGTTTAGATGCAACAAACATAAATAAATATGTTTCTAAGATCGGAAATCTTCACTGTAAAAACACACCGAGAAAAAATTCCCGTATATAAAAGCGAAGCTGATTGCGCTTAAATGTAAGCAAAAATCACCCACAAATGTGCGGTATATTTACCAGATGCGGTAGGTAGGTGGTTGGACTTAACGTCTCGTTGACAGCGAGGTCATTAGACACGGAGCAAGTTACTCAGGGAATAGGGATTGGGGAAGGGATGGGAAGGAATCGGCCATGGCCTTTGTTAAGGACCCATCCCAGCATTCGCCTGGAGTGATTCCGGGAAACCATGAAAGGCCGAAATCAGGATGGCCAGACGGGGATTCGAACCCCGTTTCTCTCGAACGCTAGTCCAAAGTCTAACCACTGCGCCAGCTTGCCCAGTTACGAGATACGTAGGTGATTACTAAATACGTGCAGAATTCGCGTTATCTTTCGGTGACAGGATATACTCCACTGCCTTATAGACAAGTGAGAACAACCCGTGGTTTCATTGGCCGCTGCACTTTAATCACCGTCACCTGCTTGATAGACACTTCACTGTTGACCTTATATTATTGGCTCAAGAGTTCTCCGAGGCCTGGCAGACATTTTTCCGGCCAATCGCTGAAGTCGGTTAAAGGCACAGTAACTTGGAGTTCAGTCTGTCCTTTAATAATAATAACGCGAGTTTTGCAGGTCTCTCGTGATTACTCCTTAACTGTTTGGGATTTATACCTTACAAAAGAAACAGACGAGTCCCTAGGGTATGTGGGAAAAATTCAAATGATAATAATAAATAAGGGGGCACATAATAATTATCTTTTACGCAGAGGCAGCGTGCAATTGTATTACTAATTTGAGTGTGTGAATATTCATTTCCAAATGTCAGCAACCTTAAAGTTGACTAGATGCGAACCGTAGGCGTATGCTATTGCACTATCTATTATCATACAGTGACTTCGTACTTATGGGTTGTTTACTCTATCCAGGGATTCTTAATACTAATCTACAGTATATGAGTAAGAGTAATCATAAAGAATGAAGTAATAACAGAAAATATATCTGTATGTTTCCATGTAAGCTGCGAGTGTTATATCTTATATTAATACTAATCATTTGCTGAGACATTTATCGTTATCAATATCTTATGCTTTTGGATAAAAAATTGCTTTTTTTAATTCGCGATAAGAAGTAAAAATTATACAACTAAATACTTTATTAATTTTTAACTACCACAAATTTATGAGCGAGTTATAATACTTTTTTGTTATAACAGATTAACAAGCTAATTTTATGCACTAAAATTTAAGCATCTGCAGAATTCTTTCTGTATTTTTCTTACAGCAAAGAAATCAATACTATTTTAAGGTTTTCAGTTATTCTGTAGAATAGAAAATAGTTAATATAACTCTGTAAAAATTTTATTCTTTTCGATATTTAATAGTGTTAAACAAATTTTTCAATTTACTTGTTCTAGTAATCTAAGCATTACTATTGTACAAATATGTTCTTAAATAATTTTTCTTTCTTTTGTATGCATATGTAAAGTTCCCTACAACGTTTTATATTTTGGTATGCGACAGAATTATTTTTCTAACTGTATTTATATGTGTCGCTCTTAAAACTATCACATATATCTTTGTTTTGTGCCTGATATAGACAATTAATATAATCACTTTTCCAATATGGCGTCTTGTTTCGTTTCAAACTTCTTACTGTTGGGACAATACTCAAGAAATTCGCAACGACATTCTGCGTATGTCTTATTCCCAATTTTTCCCATGTTTAAACACCTGACATTTAATGTTCTTGTGTGTAATTTTTTCTATAGAGTGTGGTAATTTTACTTAACATGTAAAGAAACATGTATACCGCCAACAAGGTTCGCTAGTATTACCTTAGAATTGTCAGGTAAATTTACCAAAATTTTTTTACATTTGTAGTGCAAACCTTATAAAGAAATAAAATCAAAACCAGTGACTACCATTTCGACATTTCACTTTAAATGAAAATTTAATACAAACCCGACATTTGTTATTCCCTGATAACATTGCTGTAAATACGTACTATTTTTATTGTTGACGTTAAAGTAAATGCAAACTCAGGCATTCAGCTTGTGAAAGGTTGAAATAAGTGCTTGACTAACCGCAAGAAAACTTTATTATTTCACAAAAACTATTATTTTTTGGTAAACTTAACCTCTTAACACTTTATCCCGAGTATAGTAGTTTATTAACAGCACGATGCAGAATACGTCAATTAACGACAGATGTTGTCAGTGGCCATGCAATAGCAGAAATACGGACACAGCTTTCTCGACAGCTGCCGGCATGTCAACACACGTCTGCGAAATTTCTCTCTTCACTGGCTGCACTGCATGTGAGGTAATATTCTCTTGTTTGACTGGCCCAATGAGGCATCGTAGCTTTGATACCGAACGTATGTCTGCATGATTAGCCCACGAAAAGCTGCAAAAGTCATCAAATCATAATTTTATTAGTAAACCATCGAGATTTAGAGACCAATTTGACACGAAATATTTTCGCCAAAGACCGCCACCTCTAATTACAAATCGTTTGAATGTGATAGTAATGATGTTGACGGTCCTGTAGAGGCGTGAGCCTACGAAAACGAAACCAAAACCCACACCGGTCACCTAAAGATTCACATGGAGCTCGTGTAGGAAATTCAGGACACTTTTTTCAAGAAGTTTACCTCGCGATTTGGTTAAGTGGCCCAAAGTTAAACGCCAGTGAAGGAAGAGGGGGAAGTGGAAGTACCAGGCTGGAATCTGTGTAGGTAGTTTTCAGGTCGAATAAGCAATTTTTGAAATCAAAATTTGAAAAAAAAGGCTCTCTATTACTGTATATATTTTAACATGCACATTAAACTAAATTCTTTCAGTGTAGTTGTCAATAATGTATGAAATGTAGTTACCTATTATAACATGATTATAAAAGTGCGAATGTTATGTTTGCGCGAAGATTATTTATTTGATTTGATTTGTATTATGTTTATTTTATGTGCATAAGTGTGGAAATTAGCATATTAATTAAATATTTTCATTAAAAAGTTAAATTGTTTTACTTGGTCGACGCTTGGATATATTCATCGGGGTTTATGCTGGAAGGATAAAAATTTAGCCAATAAGTATATGTTAAGCAAGGCCTTCAAAAATGCTAAGATAACAGTGAACAACAATATACTGTATCTACTCATTGTTCTTTCGTTCGATTGTTTTTCTGTGTTTTCGTCTTCGTTTCTTGTTTCTCCTGTATTTATTGATTTTTTTTTTTCAAAATCTGAAATTCTTTGAGTTTTATGGTTACTCCCAACGTTTCTGAAGTACAGCTAAGTGTCTCCTTTCAGGATATTCCTCCAACTCATGCATACCAAGCTTAACCACGTCTAGACAATAACACCAAAGGGACAACGCACAGCATACGTGCGCACGACAACTATTCCTTACTAGACATCACCATACTTTCTCTCTCTTCCCATTCTTATTTGGTGCAAATGAAATACTATAAATAATAGACAAAGTATAAATGAAAAACAATTAAAACCATTAACAAGATACTTGTATGTTATCAGACGTATTAAACGCTTGTGAGACTCGGCATATTTTTGGAAAGAACCAAACACGTAACACATGGGGTGATTTTTCAAAAGTTTGATTCAAAAGTGTGAAGATAATGCGAACAAACTATCGGCGATTTATCTTGACTTCTTTCGTGTTTTGTGTGTTTTTATGTCATAATGTGATTTCTCTGCGATACAAATAAAAGTTAGCTCGAGTTCATTCCTCTCTATAGCCTAAAACCATTTGAGTTTTATTTCTAGATAAAAAGGAATTTTCCAGAATTATTTTCAATAAACTTTGACACAGGTAAATATAGATGTAAAGAGAAAAAAACTGACGTAGTGCAATTACGGCTTACATGAAGACTTTCCATTTTGAAAAGTTTTAACACAACTGCTGGAGATCAATCAATCTTACTAAGACTTCGACATCAAATTTCTCATTAGATATGTCTGGCTGTTTGTTTTGGACTAGCACTTTGTAGACAATTGTCTACATGTTGCACAGGAAAACTGTATGTGGCCGGTACTGTACACTGCAAGGCTTAGTGTCCAATGAATGTCCTTGGGGATAAGTGATTAATAAACCGCGCTACTGCTCTACGTTAAGGCTGGTTCATATCACCGAACACCGAACACAAAGCCTACATCATATCGGTTGTAGAAGCGTGTCCTTTGTCTTCTCAAGTACGGCACTCAACGAAAAATGCCTTGCTTGCAATACAAGGAATTTCAAACTAATTTGGGAAATGAAAGGGTTGAATATTGCGTTGCAGCACTTCCCTCATTGGAACCCGTAATTGTGTGTTTCAACAGAGCTTTCGCTTTCAAGGGACATTTTTTTTCCCAAACTCGGACGACCGCGTGTGCCGCTGTGAACCCCGGGGTTGGTACAACTGCGGCGTTCTCCGAGCCATCAGGGCGAGCAACTCGCGTCGCCAACGGGCCAAAGCGCCAGATGACGCTGCCATTGACGTCCACAGTCGCGTGATAGCCCAATATCTCATTTAGAAGGTCGAGCGGCAGAAAGGAAGGGGGTGGAAATATATCGCGCGGAGTTCTTTCCCTTGAGAATATATATATATATATATATATTTTTTTTT
>NQII01000050.1:1769921-1831284 GCA_002778355.1 Clitarchus hookeri
ATCAATATATATATATATATATTTTTTTAACCCTCTTTCCTCGCAGAACCGGAGTCATTTTCGGACACGCTGGATAATTGAATTCGGACGCCGGAGCGTGACAACGTGGCAGCAGCGAAGTGCGCCGCCAAGATCCGAACTAATCAAGGCGTCTGGAGTGAGGCAAGTGGTCATCGAGAACTTCCGGATTAACTTCCGAGAACCCGCCAGAACTTTAATCAGCCGCTGGCTCGAGCGTCAAGGAATGCTGGGAGGGGAGGGGGATAAAAACACAGACGTCGCCTCCCTACGCACATTACCTTACCGGTTGATTGCGACCCGGTGGCACTCTGCGCTGATGGCCTCGGAACTACGTGGCGGGCAGACATAATACCCCAGTCACCACCCCCACCCCGCCCCAACCGATGCTGGGGAAAACTTCCGGTATACGGACGTTCGTCGGGGTGAGCGAATTTATTTGTTTTTTCTTCTGCGTCCCTCGTCGTTAACCAGGCGTGGTTGGCCGCTGCGATGACTGCGCGCACATGCGGAGCCTATAAACGAAATACAAACAGTTCGCGGTCAATTGAATACTTCTGAAATCAATTTTTTTGTAAATATTAGTTTTGCGTGTCTGCGATAAAGGACACCGAGACACGAAATGTAAATTTGTCAGGAGAGTAATGTCAAGTGTTATTCTGAGTTCATGTTCTGTTTACTGAGCTAATAATATAGGGTTAGACATTGAATTTTCAAGATTAATTCTGTTAAGAATAAATCAGACAGTAATATTGTTTAAAGATNTAATATAGGGTTAGACATTGAATTTTCAAGATTAATTCTGTTAAGAATAAATCAGACAGTAATATTGTTTAAAGATAATTATTTTAACCCATCACTGTAAAATATTTTTTTTGTACATACTGTTACGCACCTCTGTTATTTCAAGATGTTACAATTAACTTATCGATATGGTTTCTTGTAATGCTATTTTCTGTATTCTTTCAAGACTTGGGAACAAGAGAANTGTTACAATTAACTTATCGATATGGTTTCTTGTAATGCTATTTTCTGTATTCTTTCAAGACTTGGGAACAAGAGAAAAACACTAACATTAACTGATTAATTGAGTAAATTATTTTTAACAATAAAACTAGATCCTTAACATATAACAATCACGTGACCGTTTGGCAAATTAAAAATAATAGAGATAGGAGTAAACATTAGAGCACTGGGCAGGAAAAAAGTTAGAAAGTTTGACCATAATCACAAACACTTACAAATAGGAACAATCATTAGAAAAGTAGGTGATAATAACATCTTGTCATAATATACTTAGATAGTCTTCAGTGTTGTTGTTGTTTGTTAAATTCATAAAAATATCATGACAAAATCTACGTAGGTAAGGTAACAGTGAAATCAAGTCGTTGAATTTCTTTGTAGAAATTGGAACTGGGAGCTTTACTTATGGTTCTATNGGTAAGGTAACAGTGAAATCAAGTCGTTGAATTTCTTTGTAGAAATTGGAACTGGGAGCTTTACTTATGGTTCTAATGGAAATGTAACTTTTTGTATTTGGAGCCTCATTATGTCATCTTTCTGAAACTCAGTGTCAAAGGATGATTTGAAGTACAGCATACCAATGTCTTCCTGCCGGNCCTCATTATGTCATCTTTCTGAAACTCAGTGTCAAAGGATGATTTGAAGTACAGCATACCAATGTCTTCCTGCCGGACTTGAATATGCACATAAATTGTGAGAAGAACTGGTTCCTTGTCAACATCCATTGTCTTATAAATAAAGTGAGAGGTTTTGCCCTAAAATGATTCACTGAATTTCTTAAAATATTCTCTTTCCACGTTGTGAATATAATATTTCTTGTTACACTGACGTACAGTTGCTGCCAGTCCCATGGTGTCAGGATGCTCATATAGTTAACCCTTTTTCATTCTTTTTCTATTAATGCTTGGATAGTATCTGCCTCCATGTGCGTATGTCCTTTGAGAAGGAACCTTTGGTTTCTACGTTTGATCTGAGGATACTTCTGCATTATCTAGAAAAAAACACATTATAACATACACATTTTGGTTTTGGCCAAAACAATTATGAGTCCACGACCTAATTTTATCTACATTTGATGCTGCAATTACATTATCAGCCCATTACAAAATTGTTGATGCTATTTATTTTCCTCCTCGGCCTGCTTTACTGTCATCACACATCATTAAATGGACAGTACTCTCTGACGAATCATTAAGTGTGAAAATGAGTGTCCAATGTTAACGTTTGAAAAATTTAAGGGATTTGTTATCAGTGGTGTTGGTTAACATTTTTGAAGGTCACTTGTCAAAACTTTATGTGTGAGAGTTATTTTTAATATTTTATTATCTTGAGTGTGTACCTGTTCTTTGGCTCTTCAAGATGTAACTCATAATCAGCTTTAAAAAGGTTTTTTTATGTTTTATTCAAACCGCTATACATAATTTTGACCAGGAAAGAATCACACCTACAAAACATGTGTCCACTTCTAAGAGCTTAAAAGGATAGCTGAAACCTATTATCGAACAAATCAGAATATAAACCTTACTTTGATATGAAGTTTTGTTCTACATTCAGATACAAGTTGTGCATTTTTTTCTGCGTTTATTTCAGGACCAAAGTACTTTCTTTCAGTCTCTTGCCCTGCTGCAATGGCTTACATAGCAGGGGAAAAANTGCGTTTATTTCAGGACCAAAGTACTTTCTTTCAGTCTCTTGCCCTGCTGCAATGGCTTACATAGCAGGGGAAAAAATGTAATGTGGTTAACAAAAGTTTCAGTAGTCGCATATGGAGTATGGTGTTAGGAGTTTGTTTTACTCTCTGGTCAGGTTTTACCAAACCTCCTGGTTTGAGTATTTTATTAGAATGTTCACACGACAACCGTATTAGAAATGCATAGTATGTGCAAAGCATCACCTTAGAGACTCTTGTTTTCTCGGTATTAACGGTAAAATAATAGAAAATGGTGTTTCCTTTTGCCTCATATGAATTACCGGTCTTACTTGAACGTTTATTGCGATACAATTCTACGAATGATATAATAAATTGTTGTTTCACATCATTATTTATGTCCTCTGTCCAGTAACAGCTGACAATTTCCTGCCTTTCTTGTTCAGACAACTTTTCATAACATTTTGTACGACACGAGCACGGAGGTTTTACTGTTTTGGCAGGTATAACGTTACTTTTCTTATTTACGTACACGATGATTATAGGATGTTTTTAGTTCAGAGGTATAAGAAGTCATGCCCATATAATGTTTTGTTCCTCCAAACAAAAGTAGGATCCGGTGAGGTTTACAGTGACTTAGCTTCTCCGTTTCACTGCGATAGGACTTGGTCTTCTGTTCCACTAAACAGAACACACGTGTAGCTCATAGGCATGGTTCCAGGTCTGCTTGGTAAAAAAAATTGGACATGGTGTCCTTTATCTCCGACACACAGAACTTACTCACCTTTTGCTTTTCAATAAGTAGATTTTAGACTCTGGGAATGTGCCTCGTGTCTGATTGGCTGCTGCGGGCTTCGGACGATGCCCTACTGGTGCTGCCGGCTGACGAGTTATATACCAGGCTCTGATAGGCGAACGGCGTTTCGAAATGTTGCCTGCCAGTGACACACTTATGCTGGCGTGCGTGCGGCTGTAGATCGAGGCGACAGATTCACTTCTGAATTCTTATGTATTCTGTGGTTTAGTCGTAGTGTTTACTCAGTACGTTGCACCGAGCGGGATACGATACAACCTTAAGAGGAAGAGCGTTTTTTTTTTCGTGCTCAGAAACGCAGAACGCCGGCGCACGGGACGATATAGGCTGTTCGCGGTTGGTTAAGAACTTTTGAAATAAATTGTTATAATTAGGGCCACCTGGTGTAGACTTCAACTTGGCACGTGAACACTTGCAAACTTATTTTGGCTATTGGCCGTGTGTCTGTGCGAGAAAAAATTTTCTGTTCTACTGGGCCAATCAGACTGTTGTTGTGCCGACACTGAACGTCCGTGAATGGCTGGCAGACACGTTAAGATGCGTGAAAGTTGACATACTCCAACCACGAAACTGGTTCTGAACTAATGTGATTTGCAGCAAAACTAGCCGTAGAACCTTTTCGCGAAAAACAGGTGGTTCTAGGTTTAACTAATGAAACTACTTTCCTCTATGTGGGCGTAAGGAATTTTTAATGAAGTGCTTTAAAGCTTAGACTGCTTTAAAGCTTGACGTCTCGTTGACAGCAATATCATTAGAGATGTAACCAGAAACACATGCAACAGTAGTGACACAATGGCAAATAAACACGTGCCTTATCCGGAACTCGAACCCAGAAAATATCGCAACGTAAGCTACCGTGAAACCAACTGCATTCTGGCTGTAGGATTCAGAGCATCAACTTTGGATGTAACGAGTGTAAGGTTTTGAATAACGGGGTTTATATACGTAATATATTTACAGGACCACTATTTTCGAAATGTGTGTGAGCCACTTAACACACGAAGTTTTCATTTGCCTTCTGTAGCACTATTGGTTTTCACCATTTAATGAAAATTAGTTGAATGGTTGCAGAAACATCGCAAACTGTTCCATTTCCCCACGTGGCGCTATTTAACAAACAGGCCGGTAAAATAAGATCTCTGTACGCATTAATAATTCTTCTAATGAATACTGTTAGTGTACAAATTTTGGCTAAAATTTGATAAATTGTCTAATATATATAATTTCCTTATCTTAATTATTTATATTAACACCATTGAAAAAAATACATGCCACACCTAAGCATGTAAGTTTACATGCTCAACTATATCATTACATGTCGGAAAAACTTGGTGGAAATCGAATGATTGGTCCTCGAGAGGTGGCATAAAACCTCCATTCTTTTCAAGTGACGATCTTCATAAATAAAGGACAAAAATGTTAAGTACTAGCGCATTTTATGGTTGTCGTAGATACTGCAGTAAACAAATTGAAGTTATAATCGGTAACATAGACTCGTATATATAACATACAAGGTTAAAATATTTGTACAGCCGACATTCTGGAAATAAGTGCCTGATCCACTTAATACGTATCATATAATATGACCTGCCGTTGTACAACTTATTTGCTAAATCGCATAGGAATTGATTAATTGTTTTCCGAGCTGACATAAAAATTGTATATGTTTTTACAAAAAGCCGGAGAAATGAGACTCTGTGTGGACACATTTCATTGTTATAGCAGATACTGTAAATATACAAAGTTAAGTTGAAATTTGTTTCGTAGTTTCTTAGATATAGTATAAAAAGCTAAAATATTTATATGGTCGCCATTTTGAATATAACTCTCTGACCCACTTAAAACATACCACTTTTTATAACCGCCTTCAGTACTACATTGTTGCCAAATTTGGTAGGAATAGGTCAATATTTTCATCGAGATATGACAAAAAAACTTTATTTATTTATGTGGTTCTATCATTCAAAATTGTGGATTAAATTTGCTATTTTGGGTATATGTAAGGCTTTTAATAGTAACTTACAGCATACGACATTTGGTCGAAATTGGCGGAACATTATGGCATATATATCAAATAAACCTAAAATATTTTATAGCCACAGTTTTGAAAATAAATGCCTAATCAGATACAGTTACATATATTTGCATGAACTATCATAGTGGTATTGAGATGCCAAATTTGGCGAGATTCGGTTGAGTAGTTTTCGAGATATAACGTGAAACTTTTAATTTTTCATGTGGTAATATATTCAAAAATGGAGGATTAAATATAGTTATTATCTCTTAATTGAATGCTTATATTATGCACTGTTTACCTACAAAATTTGGATTTAACAGGTTGAATGGTTTTTGAGATATGACGTAATACTCTAACTACTTAAATGGCCGCCATTTTGTAAGCAAGCACTTGGCGTGGTCGAAAACTATAAACGTTGGAATGTATGTCTTAAGTACTACATATTTACCTGGTTTGGTGAAATTCAGACACACCGACAGGAAAGTATTTCCTTCGGAAAGTATTATAAAAATGTCACTGCCCCGACCTACCTGCATTTTAAAGAGCAACTGGACCGACAAGCGTACCGTAAAGTTTGTAACGACGGAGGAGAAGTAGTTCCATATCTTAACGTTGAATTAAAAGTGCTAGGTAAAAATTTGTTAATACTGAAGTAATTTCTTTTGCTTTCTGTTTTTTTTAATACATATAAGAGTAAAAAAATTATGAAATTAGTGAAATATTTACTTTTCTAATAATGTCACAGTTTTTCTTGACCGACGCATGGATAAAGTGATCAGGGCCATGGCAAAGTTAATCTTACATATGGTGGAAGAATACACAATGTACGTATACAAGTAGTTCTTAAGCAGGTCTTTCAAAGGTGCTCTTACTGCGAACAGCATATAACTATGAATGTAACACCTTTCGTTTCGTTATAGTGCGGCACCATTGAGTCTATATTTGCCTGTGATAAGTATTTCTTTCCCCTGGAATAATTCGAAAAAGCCTTGGTAGCAGCAACGTGTAAATAACCCGATAATTAATCGTAATAGCTGATTACTACGTATTTCTGTGGTTCTGAATCTAAACTGAAACATCCTAAATGCTTCGAAGCCAGTTAAACGAATGTCAGCTTACTGATTGTTTCGGCGTTTCCATTTCGCTGATTTAGTGGTCATTTCCACAGAATTTCCCATTACTTCAAGCCACTGGTTCATTGTACTGATTCGCCAGTCGATTTTCAATGCATTTTATTTCGTGAACTGATATCATTAGTTCAGAAAATACATACAAACGTTTTCAGTTGAATAAACATTTTTGAAAGCCCTGCTTAAGATCTATTTTCTACCAATTTTGTTTTCCATCGCCACGTAGAAAATTAACATTGCCATCGACCATATCACCTTTTCCATGCGTCGACCAAGTAAAAGTTAGGAAAAGAATTACCTTATCTAACAAAAGATTTATTAAGCTTACATGAATAGAATATGCTGAAATTAAATTACGTCAAGTCAATGTCCACTAATTTCAGGCTAATATGATGTAAATAGGCCGAATATGTTTCGTTGCATCGCTGCCAAATTAATTGGGAGGAACTCGATTAGTTTTTCCGTTAAGATGCATGCAATTTACCGGCAGGAACTTTTTTTTTCAACGGTTAATTTCAAATGTGCTTGAATTTGGCATAACAGGCACTTACTTCCGCCCTGTATTTTTATTTCTTTTTAACATATCTCTTCAACGCCCCGGTTTTAACATACAGCTGGATAGTGGAGTGGTTTCCATGCTGAAAGAAATACAATTTAACATTTAAACCTACGTCGCCTATCCGAGATTCGAAGCATTTTCCCCGCGGTGCGTAAGTAGCGTTTCAGGCTCGGTTCACAATGCGTATACGTAAGATATGTCAGCAAGTAACATACGCGTTAAATGTGCATTTAATTGTGAACATACTCACTAGAGTAATGTTCAACATATCACACGCGACTCAACACTGAACGGGCCGAAAAAAAGTTCTTCAGTGAGATAAAAAACTCAGTATACTTAAATTTTTTCGGAGGTATTCTGAATAAAAATGGGTCTATCGAAATGCATGCCAATGAACGGCACCACTTCATTGATAGCTCAAAGTGGAGTTTGAAATGTTTTATTTTACACAATGGTAACAAATATGGTTCAATTTCAAATGCTTACTTCACCAGCACGAAAGCGCAGTACGTGAAAGTCGCCCTAGTCTTTAAAAAATACAATATCAAGTGCATAAATGCTGGTTAGGAAGAGATAGGCCTTCGCGAAAAGATGTGGTGGTTGGTGGAAAAAAATGAAATCGACACAATTTGGTTGCCCATGACAGATTCATCCTGCCACCATTACATATCAAGCTAGTACTCAAGAAACAGTTCGCGAAGGCTTTGAACAAAAATGATTTGTGCTTTGAATGCATTTCGAATAAATTTCCTGGGCGCAGCACGGAGGAAAAAAAAAACTGAAGGAAGGGATTTTTGATGGTCCTCAAATATGACAGCTTATGAATGATTCACGTTTCTCAGAATCGATGAACTAAATTGAGTTAAGTGCCTGGTCATCGTTTGTTCTGGTTGTCGGAAATTTTCTCGGCAAGAATAAGGCAGACAACCACGCCAAATTAACTGAGGACTTGTTACCAAAGTATCTTAAGCTTTGTTAATGCGTGCATCAAGATTCTTTACCCACATAGCTACTTGGATTGGTAATTTTAGCGAAGAGCAAGGTGAGAGAGATTACCAAGATGTTAAAACCACGGGGGACAGGCAACTTGGCAGACAGAATACCCACATGACTGCGGATTATTGCTGAAAACTTGAGCGCTACCGTCGTCGCAGATCCCATTACAGAAATCCAAACAAACGAAGCTTATATGTCGAATGACTGATTGTATTACATAAATGTTTAGGTTATTTTCGATCTGGATATTATTTATGTGCTTTTTTAAGTATTACAGACTAATTTGGCGCATAATACCACAAACAATCGAAATTTCATGAAGTTATAAAACAAAGAACTCTGAATTTTGACGAGTAACTGTATGTGCAAATAATAAGGTAGTAAAATTGTATTTCGAAAACTATCGCTGGAAGGGAAAACCGTGGTCATTTTTTGAATCAGTCGTCCGAATACATTCAAGAATAGGTCTGACGCCGTGTTCCGATTGGCACATTTTGTTAACAACTTGGCCACGTAACCTGTTTTGTCTACAAAAACTAAGACGTATTTTTGCAATTCGCCACTATACTAGATTTGCCTGTTTAAAACGTTTAAATACACATATAAGAACGGTTACTGGATTGAACTCACAATTATTATTTTCGTAAAGCAAGTTGTTGAAATATTTATGAAATAGGTCTTTTACTACGAGGCAGTTTTCGTCAAGTAACAATTTCATGACATATTTGTTTTTAATTGTTAGTTTTAAATTTTAAACGTCCCGCNGAGGCAGTTTTCGTCAAGTAACAATTTCATGACATATTTGTTTTTAATTGTTAGTTTTAAATTTTAAACGTCCCGCGAACAACCATTGGGAATAAATACAATTTATTTCAAGTCTTCGTAGGCTAAAAATTATTGAATAATGATAACACGAATGTAATAATAGCATGGCGTGCTAGACAAGTGAATGTCGTGGTGTCCAGGCTTAATCTAACAAGATGCTAAATACAAATTACGAAAAACGAAACTCGAAACTAACAGGAACACGACCTGAGTTTCAGAGCTCCAAAATGTGTTGGCCAGTGCAATTAAATAATTTTTTATTGATATTTTTTCACGGAATCCCATTGACACGACACGAAATAAAACATCGCCATTTCGTACCCGTCTGCACGTCGAGGATGCTTCTTATACGACCATGGAAACTGAAATCCACACGCTTCANGCGTTTATTTCAGGACCAAAGTACTTTCTTTCAGTCTCTTGCCCTGCTGCAATGGCTTACATAGCAGGGGAAAAATGCTCGGTTCACAATGCGTATACGTAAGATATGTCAGCAAGTAACATACGCGTTAAATGTGCATTTAATTGTGAACATACTCACTAGAGTAATGTTCAACAAATCACACGCGACTCAACACTGAACGGGCCGAAAAAAGTTCTTCAGTGAGATAAAAAACTCAGTATACTTAAATTTTTTCGGAGGTATTCTGAATAAAAATGGGTCTATCGAAATGCATGCCAATGAACGGCACCACTTCATTGATAGCTCAAAGTGGAGTTTGAAATGTTTTATTTTACACAATGGTAACAAATATGGTTCAATTTCAAATGCTTACTTCACCAGCACGAAAGCGCAGTACGTGAAAGTCGCCCTAGTCTTTAAAAAATACAATATCAAGTGCATAAATGCTGGTTAGGAAGAGATAGGCCTTCGCGAAAAGATGTGGTGGTTGGTGGAAAAAAATGAAATCGACACAATTTGGTTGCCCATGACAGATTCATCCTGCCACCATTACATATCAAGCTAGTACTCAAGAAACAGTTCGCGAAGGCTTTGAACAAAAATGATTTGTGCTTTGAATACATTTCGAATAAATTTCCTGGGCGCAGCACGGAGGAAAAAAAAAAAAAACTGAAGGAAGGGATTTTTGATGGTCCTCAAATAGGACAGCTTATGAATGATTCACGTTTCTCAGAATCGATGAACGAAATTGAGTTAAGTGCCTGGTCATCGTTTGTTCTGGTTGTCGGAAATTTTCTCGGCAAGAATAAGGCAGACAACCACGCCAAATTAACTGAGGACTTGTTACCAAAGTATCTTAAGCTTTGTTAATACGTGCATCAAGATTATTTACCCACATAGCTACTTGGATTGGTAATTTTAGCGAAGAGCAAGGTGAGAGAGATTACCAAGATGTTAAAACCACGGGGGACAGGCAACTTGGCAGACAGAATACCCACATGACTGCGGATTATTGCTGAAAACTTGAGCGCTACCGTCGTCGCAGATCCCATTACAGAAATCCAAACAAACGAAGCTTATATGTCGAATGACTGATTGTATTACATAAATGTTTAGGTTATTTTCGATCTGGATATTATTTATGTGCTTTTTTAAGTATTACAGACTAATTTGGCGCATAATACCACAAACAATCGAAATTTCATGAAGTTATAAAACAAAGAACTCTGAATTTTGACGAGTAACTGTATGTGCAGATAATAATGTAGTAAAATTGTATTTCGAAAACTATCGCTGGAAGGGAAAACCGTGGTCATTTTTTGAATGAGTTGTCCGAATACATTCAAGAATAGGTCTGACGCCGTGTTCCGATTGGCACATTTTGTTAACAACTTGGCCACGTAACCTGTTTTGTCTACAAAAACTAAGACGTATTTTTGCAATTCGCCACTATACTAGATTTGCCTGTTTAAAACGTTTAAATACACATATAAGAACGGTTACTGGATTGAACTCACAATTATTATTTTCGTAAAGCAAGTTGTTGAAATATTTATGAAATAGGTCTTTTACTACGAGGCAGTTTTCGTCAAGTAACAATTTCATGACATATTTGTTTTTAATTGTTAGTTTTAAATTTTAAACGTCCCGCGAACAACCATTGGGAATAAATACAATTTATTTCAAGTCTTCGTAGGCTAAAAATTATTGAATAATGATAACACGAATGTAATAATAGCATGGCGTGCTAGACAAGTGAATGTCGTGGTGTCCAGGCTTAATCTAACAAGATGCTAAATACNTTGGATTGTACTCACAATTATTATTTTCGTAAAGCAAGTTGTTGAAATATTTATGAAATAGGTCTTTTACTATGAGGCAGTTTTCGTCAAGTAACAATTTCATGACATATTTGTTTTTAATTGTTAGTTTTAAATTTTAAACGTCCCGCGAACAACCATTGGGAATAAATACAATTTATTTCAAGTCTTCGTAGGCTAAAAATTATTGAATAATGATAACACGAATGTAATAATAGCATGGCGTGCTAGACAAGTGAATGTCGTGGTGTCCAGGCTTAATCTAACAAGATGCTAAATACAAATTACGAAAAACGAAACTCGAAACTAACAGGAACACGACCTGAGTTTCAGAGCTCCAAAATGTGTTGGCCAGTGCAATTAAATAATTTTTTATTGATATTTTTTCACGGAATCCCATTGACACGACACGAAATAAAACATCGCCATTTCGTACCCGTCTGCACGTCGAGGATGCTTCTTATACGACCATGGAAACTGAAATCCACACGCTTCATCACGCATGGATAAGAGAAGACTGGCGCTAATCGCAGCCGACTGCCCTAGCCGAGGGACACACCTGTCGCTCCAACCGGTCCGCAGAATGGATGTGGTGAGGTGAGATGGGGGAGGAGACGCAGCGGAATGAAGACGGTGGAGGAGGCAGGAGAGGGCCGAGTAAACTCCCGTACCACGGCTTTATGGAGGCCGCGGTGGTGTAGTGGTTAGCCTGCTGGCCTCCCACCAAGGCGAACCGGGTTCAATCCCCGGCCGGGCCACTCTCGGATTTTCGCGTGTGGGAATCGTGCCGGACGATGCCGCTGGTCAGCGGGTTTTCTCGGGGATCTCCCGTTTTCCCCCGCCGCTCCATACTCACCTCGCTTCACTCGCATCGGCTCACAAGACCTAGACGTTAAAAGCCGCCCAAATCTCTCCATTTCCGTCCATTTCACGGATCTGTTGTCTGTCACACTCCAAACATGAGAACCCTCCCTCTGAAAATTTCCCGTTCGTAGCGCCCGGGGGTCGAACCAAAGACCTTTAAAAGTGGGAGGCCAGTGACAAATGAATTGAGCCAACCGTGGGTACTTTGATTATGAACCGTTTCATAAAAAATACTGACTTTTATTTTCATACGAAAACGTTTCAATTCGCAAGGATAGCCTTAAGTGCACTCCCTAGTAAACCATTGTTTGTAAAATCAGTGTTTGCATCTATAAGCGTTTCTTAGTAAATAAATGGTCTGTGAGCACGATTTTTTTCCAGGAAAGATATACTATTATCTACAGCCGCAACTTTGTACTTTTATCCTATTAAAGATATTCAATGAGAAAAAATTAAAAAATAAAACGGCTGAAAACTGCATTTGTTGGGCTTCCTCGCGCAATTACTACAAGGGAAAGTAAACAAGTGCAAAGCGGTATCTGTAATTTAATCCACTGACTTTTATTGCGTCTGATAATATCGTACTGTTTGCGAGAAATGCAGCTACCCGAGGAATGAATACTGGAGCCTTGGGAGAGAGTTCATCGCAATGCTTCCCTAATACTTACGGTCAAGCGTCCCCTCGAGGCGTTAAAAATTGTTTTTTATGGATTCTCCTTAAGAGTACATGGCTCCGAGATTTTTTTTTTTTTTCGCGTTCGGGGCACTGAGATACGGGCGACAATAACACGCGCAGCCAGCGGCCCGTCGCCCCTACGTGCAAGGTGCAGAACCTGCATGCAGTGCTCCCGCTGTTACGCTTTCCTGTGCAAATGAGATCTGTAGCAGTGAGATTTTATTACACGCGATGAATGCCCTTACATTAAACTGCGGCTCTACAGTTTTATTTTTCTGCTACCTATTTACGAAAATGCGCAGCATAGCTCTGAAAATACGGTTTTGTTGAACCATTTTCGCGATTTTTTTCTCTTAGAATAAATTAAATATTATAAAACAAAAAAATACGGGACTAGATAATTTTTTTAAATCTTTTCTGGCAAAAAGCCGTATTCGCGGGACCTTGTGCCGAGATAGGTGTAAACGCGCAAACAATGAATGTACGGAAAATACGTCCAAACTACTTGTGCTGACTCTCAAGGACTCCGCCGTGCTGGTATGTCTGCAGAGGTTCGGTAGAAAACACGTACTCTGAAAACAGTTGTATATTATGTGATGGTGTCTGAACACGGATAGCACTTCAGAAACGTTTCATACCCAAAGACGAGTCTCTAGTTATAATATCAACTCCAAAGGATTACTTTTTTTTTTTTGGGCGTGGAAATGGCAAAATGGGGGTGTTTCCAGAATCAGTTTTAACTGCCTAAATTTCTATGGAGACATTTCAGAGTGGTCTTTGGACACGCGTCGTGCTTTTGATCTTTGCTAGCGTGCTATAAATATAGAGCGCTGCCATTTGAAGTGATGTTCAGGTGAGTGAGTCGCCGACGGAAAGACTGCACGCCAGTTGGGCTGCTTGCGCATAGAGGCGATGAGGCATGTGGTGGACGAGCAAGAGTCGCCCTTGCAGTTCACGCATCTCGCGAGGTCTTGAACACGCAAAACTGCTGCAGGCCTGCGGAACCCTTAAGGCTCCCNAAACTGCTTGAACCGCGCCGAAGCGTGTCTGAAATACGTGTTTCTCAACGAAACTATTAAACGTGCGTCCAACATGCTCATCTACGAAAGGAACATACATTTCACACGAAGGCTGTTGAGTACTTTCAAGACGCCACGCACGTTATAAACACACCGACGTGGCTAAAAACTGCTTTTTCAAATCAATGTATCTCAAAATACACGCGTCAGATACATTCAAAAATACTCAAGAGCCCTGTATTGAACCTTACAGACTTTTNAGGCGATGAGGCATGTGGTGGACGAGCAAGAGTCGCCCTTGCAGTTCACGCATCTCGCGAGGTCTTGAACACGCAGAACTGCTGCAGGCCTGCGGAACCCTTAAGGCTCCCACCTTCCTGGCGCTTGAACCGCGCCGAAGCGTGTCTGAAATACGTGTTTCTCAACGAAACTATTAAACGTGCGTCCAACATGCTCATCTACGAAAGGAACATACATTTCACACGAAGGCTGTTGAGAACTTTCAAGACGCCACGCACGTTATAAACACACCGACGTGGCTAAAAACTGCTTTTTCAAAGCNCATTTCACACGAAGGCTGTTGAGTACTTTCAAGACGCCACGCACGTTATAAACACACCGACGTGGCTAAAAACTGCTTTTTCAAAGCAATGTATCTCAAAATACACGCGTCAGATACATTCAAAAATACTCAAGAGCCCTGTATTGAACCTTACAGACTTTTCCACCAATCAAATAAAAGTCCCTTAGGTACGCGAAGCACGGCGTGAACACTGCATGCCAGCTCAGAGTGTTGCTCCTAGTGTCGATGGCGCACTTGATGCGAGTGGTAGAGTCACCCTTATCGTTCTCACGTTTCTCATTCTCAAACGCCAAAAATATGTCCGAGTAGGCGGGACCCTAAATGATCTTGGGAACTAAGGTAGCTTTTCCACATTATTTTCTGGGGGAAAAAAAAGTAAAGTAAAATACCTAGTCTCAGTAAACGTACCAGATTGTAGATATTATAAAGCGGAAAGCTGGCAGCTAGTGAGCTCTACCCCGGGAGTGATCAATCCTCTTAAGGCAATTTACGGAGGGAGGGGGAGGGGTGTGTGGCGAGCAGTTAATCCGTACTCCGCGCTTCATCGACCGTCCAAATATAACGCGGTCCGCCACAAGGTGGTAGGTGGCCGGTGGGGGGTTGAGGGAGGAAGGGGTGCGGACTGGTGCATTTCGCTAATTGCCGGGATTTTAATGCGCGCCCGTCGGCCTGCGACCCCTGCGCCATTTCGTTCGATCGCCGGACCACAGTTAGCCCCGACTGCTTCCGGAGGCTTCGCCCCCGACCGACTGTCACTGCTCTGCCCCGGCCCCTCCCCTCGTCGGAGCACAGCTCTCTATAGGCGGTTCGAGGTAGAGCGAGCACTTCCTCTGGCCCTGCTCTAGATCCACTCCGCTCCTAGTTTACGTATCCTTCCACCACACGTAAAACATGCCATGGCCTTGTACAGAGTGATGCATATAAACCTTTACTATTGTAAAGAGCTATATCTTCCCTTTGGGAGTTGGGGTAAGTGTGAGAGTGCATTTTATGATGTGCATGTTCCTTGGAGATTAGTGCTCCTGGCACGATTTTCGGCCATGTGGATGATGTTGATTCTCGCCTGTTGTTGTTATTGTTCATGTAATGATTCACTCCCCGTAATCCCATTGACTGTTGATGACTGGAAACACGTTTCCTGGTGTGACAAGTCTCGTTTCCAATTGTGTAGGGCGAATGGACGTGTACGGGTATCCATCCTCATGAATCCATGGACCATACATGTCAACAGGGGACTGTTCAAGCTGGTGGAGGCTCTGTCATGGTATGGGGCGTGTGCAGTTGGCGTGGAATGGGACCTCTGATACGTCTAGATACGACTCTGACAGGTGACAGATACGTAAGCATCCTGTCCGATCACCTGCACCCATTCATGTCCATTGTGCATTCCGACGGACGTGGACAATTCCAGCAGGACAATACGATTATTTTATGAAAGCAAACTAGAAAACTAATTTAGTTGTTAAAACGCGAAGTATATAGAAGAGAATTCGGTGTGCGAGCAATTCCAACGAAACGAACAATTCTGTCGCTTGTGAGAAAACTGGAGGAAATTGGGAACCTTTTAAACGAAACTGGGAAACGTTGACCTGCATTGCCGCAAGTTCGTATGGACGAAATATTTTACTGAACTCATCAAGCAAACAGTTGCGCCGTCCAAGCNGACCTGCATTGCCGCAAGTTCGTATGGACGAAATATTTTACTGAACTCATCAAGCAAACAGTTGCGCCGTCCAAGCCAGGATACAGGGCGCTCACACGGCACGTGCCAGAGAGCAGCAAATATAAAGTGTTTCCAACCATACAGATTACATATTGTGCAGGAATTGAAGCAGCCAGACTTGCGAAACCGTGTTCGTTATTTCCACTGGTTCCAGGAACTGCTTACTGGAATGCCAGGCATCCTGTCGGTAACATGGTTTAGGAACGAGGCCTGATTCCACCCCTGTTTTTACATCAACTATCAAAACACCCGATATTGGGCTTCAGATAATCCCAACATCCTATTCGAAACACCAGTGCATTCTGAAAATATTGCGGTCGAAGAGTAGTGTCACCTTACAGAATTGTTGTCCCCATTTTCGTCAAGGGATCTGAACACCGAGGTGTACAGACGCATATTCAGTGAATCCGCGGAACAACTCGATGAAGTTGATTGGCGGGAGGGATTTTTTCCAACTAGATTGTGCAACATGCCATACGTCTAACGTGTCCATGGCTCTCATGAACAGCTTCTTAGGAGAATGAGTAATCTCCGAGAACCAGTGGCCTCCTTGATACCCGGACCTAACCTCTCCATATGTCCACCTGTGGGGCGGCTCCCGTAAGGAAAGCGTGCATTGGAACAGTCCGCGTACACTTGCGCTACTCCGAGAGAACGTTGCTACTGAAATGACAGACATCATTACGGAAAACATCTCAGAATATAGTGCGACGGGTGCAATTGTGCTTGGATGAAGGCGGTGGCCATTTACGACATTTACTGTGGATGACACGAATCTCCCATCACTTCTCTTCATTTCTGACGCGATTGCATCTCTGTTTTTTTGTTCATTCTGCGGTTATTGGCAATTACAATGGTGAAAGTATATACGGATTACTCTGGACATGCGACAGTCAAGCAAAAATTTGAAATTGTTGAGAACCTAAATGTGTTATTATTATACAGACTGCCCGCCATAAACTGAGCACTTTTGAAAGTCCTGCTGGAGGGCGCTGCCTGCTTGAAGCTTTTTAGCGCGTTTGAGCGAGGGAAGCGCGGGAGCGATAAGGGCGACTCTGACACGCTCGCCTTGTGCCCAATCACTCCTACGCGCAAGGCTCTGAACTGGCGCGCAGTGTTTCCGTCGCGTTGCGTGTACCTGTGGGACTTTAATTGGTGATCCTATTATTTTATTGGTGGAAAGTCTGTAGCGTAGTTCAGTGCAGGTCCCAAGAATAGTTTCGCATGTTGCCGACCAGTATATTATGAGGTACAGCAACGTGGAAAAAANAGTTCAGTGCAGGTCCCAAGAATAGTTTCGCATGTTGCCGACCAGTATATTATGAGGTACAGCAACGTGGAAAAACAGTTTTTAGCTATGTTGGAGGGCTCGAGAATATTATTTATTATGTGCATGACGTATTGAGAATATTATACGTAGCGCGTCTGAAGTGAGTTTTCTTTTCGTACATTGGTATCACGAAGACACGTTTAGGGGTTTCGTAAAAAAAAAAAACTGGGATTTCAAACACACTGCAGCGCAATTCAAGCGACAGGTAGTCGGCGCCCTTAGGATCTCCTTGTATACACATTGTGTATTCTTCCGCCATATGTAAAATAAACATCGCCATGGGCCTGTTCACTCTATTCATGCTCAGGTCAAGTGAAATTGTAAAAAAAAATATATTTTTTAATATTTTTCAACTTTGCTGATTTTGAGACTAATGTGCGTTAAAAAAATTCGATAAAAAAAAGAGAAGTCATTTCAGTACTCACAAATATTTACCTAACTCTTATAATTCAAAGTTAAGGAATGGAACTGCTTTCTCTCCGTCGTTACCAACTTTATCGGGTGCATGCCAGTCAGTGTGACCGTTAAAATATATACAGGTATGGGCAGTTGCATTTTTCAAAGGTTGATTTCAAAAATGTTTGAATAACCGTGTGAAGCATTTACCAATTCGTACTTATACGTATATTGACCGCAGAAACAGGAATTTNAGTTCAGTGCAGGTCCCAAGAATAGTTTCGCATGTTGCCGACCAGTATATTATGAGGTACAGCAACGTGGAAAAAACAGTTTTTAGCTATGTTGGAGGGCTCGAGAATATTATTTATTATGTGCATGACGTATTGAGAATATTATACGTAGCACGTCTGAAGTGAGTTTTCTTTTCGTACATTGGTATCACGAAGACACGTTTAGGGGTTTCGTAAAAAAAAAAAACTGGGATTTCAAACACACTGCAGCGCAATTCAAGCGACAGGTAGTCGGCGCCCTTAGGATCTCCTTGTATACACATTGTGTATTCTTCCGCCATATGTAAAATAAACATCGCCATGGGCCTGTTCACTCTATTCATGCTCAGGTCAAGTGAAATTGTAAAAAAAAATATATTTTTTAATATTTTTCAACTTTGCTGATTTTGAGACTAATGTGCGTTAAAAAAATTCGATAAAAAAAAGAGAAGTCATTTCAGTACTCACAAATATTTACCTAACTCTTATAATTCAAAGTTAAGGAATGGAACTGCTTTCTCTCCGTCGTTACCAACTTTATCGGGTGCATGCCACTCAGTGTGACCGTTAAAATATATACAGGTATGGGCAGTTGCATTTTTCAAAGGTTGATTTAAAAAATGTTTGAATAACCGTGTGAAGCATTTACCAATTCGTACTTATACGTATATTGACCGCAGAAACAGGAATTTNAAAAATGTTTGAATAACCGTGTGAAGCATTTACCAATTCGTACTTATACGTATATTGACCGCAGAAACAGGAATTTTATTTGCAATTTTATTCATTTAAATATTACACTCTCAATACAGCGTCAAGACCTGTAACATAATTCGCTGCCAACTTAATTGGCCGGCATTTACAGTAGATAAGGAATAGTGATTTTGGTCTTCAAAATCTCCCACTATGCCGTGAAGAGCCTGCAACTGAATGTTGTTTTGTTTGGCTAGCGCTTTCAGTCATGGCGTCCTTGATGGTGGATATGCTCCATATGAATGGTAGGTGCTTTATGACAGGTGTTTCACGCAGCAAGGCGTCAGGGAAAAGTCTTCCTTCTGGCTGGCTAATCTGATTTGTAGAATTTTATACGCCTCTTTGACGTTAATGGTTAATACGGATTCCATCGAGCACGCAAAACGTTGTTCACTCGCTGAAATAAATATTCTGGGCACAACTACAGCACATGTCAAAAAAATTACGCGACTGCAACACTTTAACTCAGAAATTAGTGCGTGACCTAAAAGGATAGGCTTCTACTTGCAACCCAGAATCTGTCCCGAGTTTATGGCTCGACTGGCCGTAAGGAAAGTGTCGCAACTTTTTAATACGGGGGCCGATTGTTAAATGTGATGTGTCTACCTATAATATATTCTTGTTTTACTTTTAATTAAAATGGGAGCTTTTGTTACATTCATAGCGACAGTACAATTTCCACGTCCGAGTTGGGATTCCAACCCACGTCCTTTCCGTTTGTTAATCTGGACGTCTGCTATTGTTTTCTGGTTGCCAGTTCTCGTCTTTACGATGTGCTAAATTGATATAATATTTTTCAAATCCTATAATTTAAGTAAATAGTCAGAAAACTACAATCCTTTGAGGCACTAACCATATGTAGAATCAGTTTGCAGTTAACTGGAAAACTCTGAAAGCCCTGCGTAGGAATTGCTTTACTGTTCGTTGTGTATCCTTCCGCCACTTGTAAAATTAACACTGTCGTCTCGATCCGGTGACTTTATTCAAACGTTCACCCAGCTTAATTATGAAACTCTTAGGGACGTTAGGTCTGTTACTGGTACGTTAATTCTTACTGCAATTTGCATAAAAGGAACATAAACCAAAATTAAACAAATTTGGCATGCATAAGTTTAAATGTTGCTTCTTTAATATGACGTAAATACATGGAACTACTATATCGACGTCGCTCCCAGCTGCACTGATATCACTCCAGTTAGTATTTTGTTAGCGTATGTAAAGTTATGAGCAAGAACTTTATTTTCAAATGGTGATTTCAAAAGTGCACAACTAACCGCGAACTGCAGTGAAAAAGAAAAACATAAGTGTGGAATATGAACAAAAAAAGAATCTTCTTAAACAGGTTCTGCCTACTGTACGAAATAACTTCATCAATTTACGTACGTTTTATAAATCCTAATTACGTTTTAGGATCACTCAAAGAGCTTCGAAATAAGTTTGAAATACGCGGGATTTCTTGAAAATAGCATTTTTGACTAGCCCGAACTGTGATTTTTCCGTATGAAATCATATTACGAATACGTGTAGAAGAACATTTGACAAACGCGTGTTTTAAGCACACCTCTGCAACGCAGTTTATGCACGAGGCGAGAGGGCGAGGTATTTATGCGAATCGACATCGTGANGTTTTAAGCACACCTCTGCAACGCAGTTTATGCACGAGGCGAGAGGGCGAGGTATTTATGCGAATCGACATCGTGGCGATAGCTTATAAGCCGACCTGAACTATCGCCCGTTATTTACAACGGTTTCGAGACTTTGCTCCTACACCGTCACTTCACGCCTTCGGCAAATTCCTTCAGAAACCACAAAATAAAATCAGTGGTTTCGATTGCGCAACTGGTTAGCGGAGCGCTGGTGGTTTTTTATTTATACTACGTGAGCCCCCAATCTACGTTGCCTTTGTGACAACATCGCTTTGTTGACAGAAGATCCTGGTTATAACGTCGCTTGCTGTTGCATATTCATAACTAATTTCAAGTCGTTTGCATGTTTATACAGATCGGGTGGATCGGGCGTCATTGTGAACAAAAGGATTATTTGGAATTCCCCTTTCAGCAAGCAAAACTTTATACAATTGCTTTTCTCTGCGGCAAAATTTCAAATTAACTTTCCTCACCGGTCTGTAAACATTTCCACATAAGACTCTGCCAAAGAAGAAATTTTATTTAAAAATCATCGTCCATGAAAATTTTAATAATTTTTTTTATTTAATGTTTTTATAAATGCGAACAGTGGTGTAAAAGCGGGCTACATGAATTGAAATTTTTATTATTTTAAATTAATAATACAGACATAATAATAACATCTTAAGAATTAAACATTTTCCTATAACTGTTTTGCATTTGCCGGCCTTCGAATGTCTCTGTGTTACGTAAGAGTAATTTTTCGGTTAGTATTCACGTTCGTCTACACATTTTGATATTACGTCGTCGTTAGGGCTAATTTTTTTTATCCTTACGTTTAATGTCCTTTTTTTTTACGTATTTTAAAATTTTTAACTGTGCTACATTTGGTATATCCTTATGCTTGAACCCTCGTTTCAGGGTATTCGATTCGTTCAGAGGAACACTGGAGGAAACCTGACCATACATGTCCTATAAAAAACTGCATAAAAAAAAAATTAAAGTTTCCTGAAATCTGATTGTTTGTTGTTAAGATAACAATTATACGCTGAGACAAGATTATGATAATGACTATGGTTAACAAAATAGTAATTAATAAATAAATTTTAGTATACTAGCTTTTAAATGGAAATATGGACATTTTTTGAAAATCAGATTTGTAGTATTTTTTTTTACATGGAATTTATAGAAATTTGTTAGCAAATTATTTTGAAGCTGTAACGTTTTGTAAAAGTACAAAAACACACTATAGGTATACTTATATTCGAGAAAGCCACTGTGTTCGTTAACGTCTCCTGCGATTTGGTTTACAGTTTAAGTACACACGTCTCATATTACCTGTTAAAAAAAAATAATTCCATTAATTCTGTGCATGTTAACACAAACTGTTACTGTGGTACTCAAAGTAATGTAGGCAGAAATCCTCTACTGTAATTTTTTCTTTTGTTTTATTTTATTTTACTAAGCGTTATAGGCTCCATAGGAAAGGCACCGAGAAGATGACTCTTATGTGATTTCACATCAGAACCACCAGTGTTTCAGCAGCCACGAGTGAATCATAACGTTACCTTCATTAAAAAAAAACATTTGTAACTGTATTTTTGGTTCTTTGTAGATTTTTACGCCATTATAACACAAAAAAAAATCACATGCTCGATTACGAAACGCTTGTGTATCCAGGAATGTTTCAAATAATCTACAAACAAAAAAAANAAAAAAAATCACATGCTCGATTACGAAACGCTTGTGTATCCAGGAATGTTTCAAATAATCTACAAACAAAAAAAACAGAAACCTCGTATTTCCAATGTGGTGGTTCAAACAGCGAAAATATCGTACACCTGCTTCTTGTTTTTNAAAAAAAACAGAAACCTCGTATTTCCAATGTGGTGGTTCAAACAGCGAAAATATCGTACACCTGCTTCTTGTTTTTAATGCAAATTTATCTGCCAATGTAGATTGAAAAGCTTACTTATGTACATTATTAATAACAATTGTGTTCCAAACAGCAAAAATGTGACTTCAAAATCAATGTAATAAGGTTTTTGTCTCTAGCAGAATGATTTAGATGAGTCTGTGACAAGGGGATGAAGGTCTGCAGCCAGAGTCGACTTCATGCTCTGTCATTCCGGTCGGTCGGTGGCCATATTGGATTCAGGCGACCTTGTTATTGACCGTGTGCTCGTAACCTTCAATAACCTTAAAACCAACCATTTTGAAAAATTTAAAAATAGAGGAAAAAATGATTCTTGTTTAGCCAAAAATAGAATAACCTAAAACGTAGACTAAACGACATAAGGCAAAACGCATGCTAGGGAAAACGCCTGGTAGGCAAAACGCATGTTGGGCAAAACGCATGTCAGGCTAAATAACTGNGCAAAACGCATGCTAGGGAAAACGCCTGGTAGGCAAAACGCATGTTGGGCAAAACGCATGTCAGGCTAAATAACTTTAGGTAAAACGCCTGTCTAGATATTTGGCGTTGCTCGTGATTTTTTTTTAGGCAAAACGCCTTTTATGCTGAACGACTTTGGCAAGGCGCCTGTCTGGGAATTTAAGGATGTTCGTAATTTTTAGGCTAAACGCATTTAAGGTAAAACGACTGTTANCTTGCTGTTGCATATTCATAACTAATTTCAAGTCGTTTGCATGTTTATACAGATCGGGTGGATCGGGCGTCATTGCGAACAAAAGGATTATTTGGAATTCCCCTTTCAGCAAGCAAAACTTTATACAATTGCTTTTCTCTGCGGAAAAATTTCAAATTAACTTTCCTCACCGGTCTGTAAACATTTCCACATAAGACTCTGCCAAAGAAGAAATTTTATTTAAAAATCATCGTCCATGAAAATTTTAATAATTTTTTTTATTTAATGTTTTTATAAATGCGAACAGTGGTGTAAAANTAAAATTTTAATAATTTTTTTTTATTTAATGTTTTTATAAATGCGAACAGTAGTGTAAAAGCGGGCTACATGAATAGAAAATTTTTTTATTTTAAATTAATAATACAGACATAATAATAACATCTTAAGAATTAAACATTTTCCTATAACTGTTTTGCATTTGCCGGCCTTCGAATGTCTCTGTGTTACGTAAGAGTAATTTTTCGGTTAGTATTCACGTTCGTCTACACATTTTGATATTACGTCGTCGTTAGGGCTAATTTTTTTTATCCTTACGTTTAATGTCCTTTTTTTTTACGTATTTTAAAATTTTTAACTGTGCTACATTTGGTATATCCTTATGCTTGAACCCTCGTTTCAGGGTATTCGATTCGTTCAGAGGAACACTGGAGGAAACCTGACCATACATGTCCGATAAAAAACTGCATTTTAAAAAAATTAAAGTTTCCTGAAATCTGATTGTTTGTTGTTAAGATAACAATTATACGCTGAGACAAGATTTTGATAATGACTATGGTTAACAAAACAGTAATTAATAAATAAATTTTAGTATACTAGCTTTTAAATGGAAATATGGACATTTTTTGAAAATCAGATTTGTAGTATTTTTTCTTACATGGAATTTATAGAAATTTGTTAGCAAATTATTTTGAAGCTCTAACGTTTTGTAAAAGTACAAAAACACACTATAGGTATACTTATATTCGAGAAAGCCACTGTGTTCGTTAACGTCTCCTGCGATTTGGTTTACAGTTTAAGTACACACGTCTCATATTACCTGTTAAAAAAAAATAATTCCATTAATTCTGTGCATGTTAACACAAACTGTTACTGTGGTACTCAAAGTAATGTAGGCAGAAATCCTCTACTTTAATATTTTCTTTTGTTTTATTTTATTTTACTAAGCGTTATAGGCTCCATAGGAAAGGCACCGAGAAGATGACTCTTATGTGATTTCACATCAGAACCACCAGTGTTTCAGCAGCCACGAGTGAGTCATAACGTTACCTTCATTAAAAAAAAACATTTGTAACTGTATTTTTGGTTCTTTGTAGATTTTTACGCCATTATAACACAAAAAAAAAATCACATGCTCGATTACGAAACGCTTGTGTATCCAGGAATGTTTCAAATAATCTACAAACAAAAAAAACAGAAACCTCGTATTTCCAATGTGGTGGTTCAAACAGCGAAAATATCGTACACCTGCTTCTTGTTTTTAATGCAAATTTATCTGCCAATGTAGATTGAAAAGCTTACTTATGTACATTATTAATAACAATTGTGTTCCAAACAGCAAAAATGTGACTTCAAAATCAATGTAATAAGGTTTTTGTCTCTAGCAGAATGATTTAGATGAGTCTGTGACAAGGGGATGAAGGTCTGCAGCCAGAGTCGACTTCATGCTCTGTCATTCCGGTCGGTCGGTGGCCATATTGGATTCAGGCGACCTTGTTATTGACCGTGTGCTCGTAACCTTCAATAACCTTAAAACCAACCATTTTGAAAAATTTAAAAATAGAGGAAAAAATGATTCTTGTTTAGCCAAAAATAGAATAACCTAAAACGTAGACTAAACGACATAAGGCAAAACGCATGCTAGGGAAAACGCCTGGTAGGCAAAACGCATGTTGGGCAAAACGCATGTCAGGCTAAATAACTGTAGGTAAAACGCCTGTCTAGATATTTGGCGATGCTCGTGATTTTTTTTTAGGCAAAACGCCTTTTATGCTGAACGACTTCGGCAAGGCGCCTGTCTGGGAATTTAAGGATGTTCGTAATTTTTAGGCTAAACGCATTTAAGGTAAAACGACTGTTANGGCAAGGCGCCTGTCTGGGAATTTAAGGATGTTCGTAATTTTTAGGCTAAACGCATTTAAGGTAAAACGACTGTTAGTCTAAACGCATGTAGGCGAAACGCCTTTTAGTTAAAACGTCTGCAGGCAAAACGCCTGACTGAGAAGCTGGGAAAGGTCATGAACTTTTAGGCTAAACAACGGTGACTTCTCACGAGTTTTGTGGTCAACGTGTCCTGAAAATGTAAATCTACTTTAACTTTACTTTATGGTCAATATTTCACTCACAGATAGCACCACACGTAAGATATCTTGAAATGTTGTCGATTGTAAGTCCCTAGATTCTAAACAGATAGCGTTGTCGGTTACAGAGTGCGAAGACAGGCCAAAAGGGGTACATTTTCCTTCCTACAGGGTGTGCCTAATAATACTACAGCCGGAACATATCACAACTCCTGTAAAACGCAGCGAGTGCTTTGTAGCACTGTGGTGATTAAAACACTGTTCATGACCAAAAATGTGTAAATAAACGGTATTTTATAATGCACTGCGTAAGCGAAATGATAAAGATAAGATTTTACGTCGCACAATTACGCGCAGACATACTTAAGGCTATGGAAATTCTAAGATTACAGCTAACACTTACACGTAACTTTATTAAGATAGCAATATTGGTTAACATATATAAATACGGGCCCGGAGCCCAGCTAATACATATACACAGCTGCCGCCGCCGGCTCAATGATTTGGCCCAAGTCTGTCGTGCTGCAACTAGATTGCAAAAACCACTTAACGAGATATGGGGACTTCGGTTCCTGGTCTCGTGACAGCATGGCCTCCCGGGGGAATATTAGAGAGATTATAGCGAACCCCATACACCTAAGAGTGCCAAAACTCGCTGCTAATAAATTAAAGTGGGTTATACCAGGTGTTGGGATCGAACCATCGACCCTTGCCTCATCATATGAGCATGAAGCTGTAGGGCCATTTCACAAAGTCAAATATTTGATAGGATTTAAAACAAAATGTAATTCAACTGCAGAAATCGTTTCGCATGTACAAGAGACAAATTCGTTCGTTATAAATTGATTGAAATACATGAAACCTTTGACAAACATTTCACACTTTAATATAAATTCTTAACTTCCTCAGTACAAAAATCAGAGCGAAGAAAATTTTGAAATCAACAGACTCTTCANAATCGTTTCGCATGTACAAGAGACAAATTCGTTCGTTATAAATTGATTGAAATACATGAAACCTTTGACAAACATTTCACACTTTAATATAAATTCTTAACTTCCTCAGTACAAAAATCAGAGCGAAGAAAATTTTGAAATCAACAGACTCTTCAATACGTAAAAATTAAGTTTTTATAATAAAACAAGTGCATGATAATAAAACGAAAACGACAGGAAGCTAAGGAAAATAAATAATTTAAAGGCTACAGTTGCTTGAGACTTACGTAATGGTGTATTTCAGATAAGTTAATGCTGATTTCTCGTAAAGCTTCGCTAATTGTTTATTGCTATACGCCGGCGAGGAAACCGCATAAAATCGGTTCCTCTATTGATATAAATATGTTGATTGCTTAACAGAAGCATCATAAATTCTAACTTACTTTATAATTAAGGACATTAATTTTTATAACACGATGCAAAATAAGGTTAGATTCATGTTAACTGAACAAAAGAGTCTACAAAAAGTTAATTAATTTCAGCCAAAAAATTTATCGAAAAACTACCCAGTACTTTGTAACAATTTAAAAAAACGGACCTTTTTGCACTCTACCATTCGTATTACCATTCACATAGTATGTGTTTTTGCTGTAATTAAAAAATAATTGTTGTTTTTTTTAGTATGTATAAAGACATGTCATTTGAGTTCGTTTATGTTGGCACATTTCTCCGAAAACCATTAAGATCGGTGGATAAAAACTTGAACCCCAAAAATATAGAATATGACTTAAATAAAAATTCTTGAAGCAAATTGAACCACTAACTTTCTTGAAAGGTAAAATGACCGCGTTTGTAATGTCGGAATGAAGTCAGATATTGTTCAAGGAATTGAATTCTATAAAAATTGTATACAGTTGGAAGTGAAATTGGATTGTATGAAATGGACTTTAACGATCAGTCACCGAGCACCCATAAGAGAGATGTGTAATAATCTTCGTGATTTAGACGGACATTTTGACGGCCAGTGATACATAGACAGTGAAGATAACCTTCACAAGCAGATGGTATGCACTGGTGCCCTTATGATACAAATTGTTCAGATGTTTGGAATACTCGTCTTTCCTCAGAATATAAATTAGGCTTGTACTTTTTTAAATACTGAATGTATGCAATAATATATTTTGTATCGGAATTCGTACATTCTCTTTGTCGTGTTGAAAATATGTATAGACTGTTCACAGTAAAGTAAGAAATTCTGAAATCCCTGCTTCTGATCGACTTTTTTCACCATTTAAAATCCTTCCATCCTATTTAAAAGTAAAATGAACATAGATATAGACCACATCACTTTATTCATGCGTTAGTGAAGTGTACTTGCGAAATCGCTAGTATGTAAATATGTTACTAATAGCCTACTTCCTACACGTATGTATATGAAACCAAAATAAACTATATTACGTAAATCCACTGTTTGTAAATTTAAACGCCACACTTCTAATCCGAAGTCAGCACATGGGATTATTTTCCCCGCCTCGTTGCCAACTTTACAAGAAGCTTGTCAGTAAGGGTGTCCGTCGAAATACGCACAGTAACAGACAGTAATGTTTATTTTATAAATTGACTTCAAAAGTTATCTCTTCGNGGGTGTCCGTCGAAATACGCACAGTAACAGACAGTAATGTTTATTTTATAAATTGACTTCAAAAGTTATCTCTTCGTCATGAGCAGCCTACAACAACGATGATGTGTATGTAACAATAATTAAATATTAGTTCGTAAATTATTTAATGCACCAACCAAATGCAGCACTCGTTAGTCTTGTATAGGGGCGAACCAGTAGTCCTTGGAAGACATTACAAAACAAAACTGTCAACAAACGTGGTAATCTTCACAAATACGCTGCCGTACATTAAATATGGGAGATTCAAAGCAAAGTGGCTGCCATCTAGTGGTGAATTTCGGAACCCGCGGAATGGTAATACACCGCCCGGTTTTAGCTTCCACGTATGCAACGGCGGTAAGTTTTTTTACTTGAAAAATAAACCGGAGACGGTATTTGCTGAGTTTCCCAACATAAAACACTCACTTAAAAAAACATTCAACTTCAACAAATCCATAAATCTCCTAAAATAATGGTGTCTGGATGTAAAATGATGAAGTAATGTCATTAACTTCATCAATTTTATACGCAGAAACTTCAACGAAACTTGCTGTACCCGCACGTAACTAACAAGACAAACTTTATCATTATATGAAACGTATTTATTCAAAACTTAAAATTCCAAAATCCACGTACTTCATTGCCACACACTACAGTAATTATAATTATGCACCGCGGTAACAACTTATGAATAAAGAAGAGCAGAAGGTTACTTCTGAACCTCGTCTGTTTATGAAGATGTAGATCTCTTATTAATATAAAACCTAATTTTATCCTAGATGTGACACCATTGTCACATTGATTGTAGAAATATTTATAAAGCGATTGTGGCTTTTAAAAATAGATTTCGCGTGTCTCAGCTACCTTTCATAGCTTCCATAACAATTAGCGTAATGGGTATGTTCGTAGACTATAAAGTATGTTCAGATTAATAAACTAAATTTTTTATTTTTCAGGTAGAATATAAACGTACATTTTAATGACCTAATTGAAACTTATAGCTTCTCCAATAGGTTACAACATATTGAAAACAGAGTGCTTCACTGTTATCTGCGTTCAATTTAAGTCTAAAATCTTTATGGGAACCATGCGATAAAAAAATAATTATTTTGTTACACCAGACACTTACAAATAAAAACACAGAAATTCTAGTTTAAAGCGAAAAAGCTGAAATAAACAATTTAACAAAAATAAAACGAGTGCTTATTTGGCTGCTAAAATTGTGTCTTGGCATAATTAATTCAGCTGATTTTTGGGAGATATTTTCAGAAAAGCAGTATTACCCCGCTTATAGTGTATTTTCGCCATACTGTAGATGAGACAATTTTGCTTCGTGCACGTTAAAACCAATGCCGTGCAGAGTAATAATAGATAATTTTACTTTTAAAAAACCTTGTGATAATTAATTATTTATGGCACAATCACTACTTGTAACGGAATCTGTAATATAATGCAAGGAATATACGCATTACGGACTATGTAGCCGTTTGTTGTAAATAACTATATATTATGTGCCACTTATTAAACAGTTTCCCATTTTAATATATATTGTACACCCAAAAGTTATGTAGAGAATCACTGAAAGCAAACCTACCAATGCATTTTCTATTTTCACTGAATGGAGTAAGAACAGTTTTGTGAGCTAAAGAATGACCGCACTTTGCTATTAAAACTACAGGAACTGATTGTAAACAAGTTCTGGTTGTATATTTCATCGGAATATCCAGAACTAAGTAAAAAAGCGCTCACTGCCCTTTTGCCATTTTCGACTTCATACCTCTGCAAACAAGGATTTTCAGCGTTGACGAATATAAAAAGTAAAAAACACGAACGTCTTCTATCTGTCGAAGAAGAACTTCGAGTGTGTTTGTCGACAATTCGCCCAAGAATAAAAAATCTTTGCTCCGTGCGCCAGGCTCAAATATCACATTAATTAATATATATTATTTAATACCTTAATAGGCTTAATACCGAAAATAAAGATTTAATTTTGAACCATGCATTTTTATTTAAGTTGCTTTTTAGGGTTTCTTATCTAAAGGCTGTCAACGGGACCCTATTACTAAGCCTCCGCTGTCCGTTATACATATTATGGGTATACTGTACGGAACCCTCCACGCGCCAGTCCGACTCGCACTTGGCTATTTTTTACAGGTGTGCCGCGAAACTTTGATGAAACGAAAAGTGTGCCGTTAAGATCAAAAGGTTGAAAACGCCTGTTCTACTCTATCTTTCGTAAAATACCAGCTTTTTAATTACAAGATTTTCTCATGAGGGTAACGATACGTCAATATTGCGCGATACACTAGTTGCTCTAGTTGTTCTGCGATAAGGTAAAATCACATAGGGAGAGGAAGGCCCATGTTATAGAACATTCCAGAAGGACGGCCATAAGACTCCTACAAGAGTAAGAGAGTAGGAGGAAGTCACGTTGCTCTCCGCATGATCGACTATCCTGAACACTCTTCTACAAACATCTACCCACTCGGGCTGGTATAAACAGGCCTGACCCTAGGATTAGAGAGAGATTCTATTCAGACTTGAAAGAGACTGTAAATACTATCAGTATGCATGCAGGGGCTGCGGTGGTGTAGTGGTTAGACTACTCGCCTCCTACCTAGGTGAACCGGGTTCGATTCCCGGCGAGGTCGCTTCCGGATTTTCGCACGTGGGAATCGTGCCGGACGATGACGCTGGTCTCGGCGGGTTTTCTCGGGGATATCCCGTTTCTCCCGCCCTTCCATTCTGGCGCTGCTCCATACTCACCTTGCTTCACCCTCATCGGCTCTCAAGACATCAGTGTTAGCAATGCCTTTCGGCCGACGCAACAGAAATACGAAGAATAAGTATATGTGTTAGCATTGTATAAATTACACGTGTTAAATTTAAAACTACAGTAGGTGTAATGTGTTCGTAACGTTTTCCCAGTGCCTGTAGAAAATGAACTGGGCGACGGATTGCGGATGTCTTATTAACCTCCTGTGTATGTCACGATAAAGGACAGCGACACTACAGTTCACATCAGTTTTTCTCTTTCCCACTTCTTCTCTTCCTGCATCCTGTTGCTCCGGCATATTATAAACCATTCGTCCCTCCCCCGTAAGGTACGCAATGCCTGCGGGACAAAAGTTTATCTAAAAATGTTCATTGGGAACAGTGGTGGATATAGTGAGAAAGAGTTATATTAAGATTGTAATTATGTTCCAATAACAATAGCCTAATGACCAAGTTCAAAATCTGTACAACCAAAACTTTCTGAAATATTGTAAATTATTCTCAAAAAATTGCATTTTCTTATTTGCAATAAAAATAATTCTAACATGCTAACTAATATTATAAATGCGAAAGTGTGTTTGTTTGTTTTTTTTGTCCTTCTTTCACGTCACAGCGGAGACACGGATCGACGCGATTTTTTGTACAGAGATAGTTGGAGGGCAAGGAAGTTACACAGGGTACTTTTTATCCCCAAAAAATCTCATTCCCTCAGGAAAAAAGTTTTAGTAAAAATAGTACTCGGAGTACAATGCTGCGTCAATGTTAGTTGTTAGTGTGGGACGAAGTCGCAACGGAGCAAAGGATCGAAGTCATTATTGTACAGAGATAGTTGGAGGGGCGGGAAGTGACATAGGCTACTTTTTATCTCAAGAAAATATCTAATTCCCTCGGTGAAATTCTTAATGGAAAATTAAAAAGTACACAAACGGAATAACAATGCAACGTCGTAACCGAGCATTAGACCGACGTAATTTCTTTCACATAAATAGTTGGAAGCATGAAAGTTAATATTGGCTACTTTTTATAGCGAGAAAATATCTCGAAATATTTACAAACGATAATAGTGAATCAAATCGGAAAAAAAGGTTTGCCGCCTGCGCGCGCTCTCTTGCAATACGTTGTCTAAACCGCTAAAGATTGAAAAATGTCATGTAGTAAAGAATTGTGTAGAATAAAAATACAAAAAAAAAAAACTCCGCAGTAGCATATATCTATTTATAACAGATAAATACTAATAAGTGTTTTCACCATTTAATTCTACGAAATGGTGAGTTTTATAATATGTATAGAGTATAGAAGATTAAAACTAAATAAAATTCAACTCCATTTTTAAAAAAAATTACAATAATTTTGTAGTCCACGCGGGTGGAGCCGCGGGCAGAGCTAGTAATATTATATTGATTTATATTGTGGTTTTTAATAAAAGCGTTTTCTGTTGTTTGGCCAATAGGAAATTTTACTGCGTGAAATGTTATAAACGCCACTGTGAGACAACTTACTACCAATCAAATTCTTCGGCAACACGAGCAAGGTATTCGCATAAACATGGCGATAAGGAGCACTTACAGAATGGCATTCTCCAGGCTGAAAACTTTTCACTGATTCTAAGAGTCCGCATGCCCCGTCATAATAGCTAAGCATGTTTATAAAGCCAAAACGCTAAAACAAACAACTTCAGAAATGTAATTTGAACCAACACAGCTTATGCACTAGGTAGGAGGGTAAGTAAGGTATTTATGCAAATGGGTACCGTGACGATAGCTTACAACCCATCCTGATATATCACCCGTTATTTACAACTCTTACATTGTTACTTCACGCTTTGGGCGAATTACAACTTTTATTTCTGAGTACGGTTCTCTTAAATTACCACAAAAAATTTCGCTAACTTAACCTGCACCCCGCAACAATGCGTCAACTGCTACAAACTTTTTCAAAACGAGAGTATTTACTGATTACACATCGTGTAGGTTTGTCATATTGTCTGTCGAAATTTACCCTACTTACATGAAACGGACAAATTTTATCACGAATATTTTTGGCTGTAACCAGAGTTCCGGAAATTTCGCGGATTCATTTTGCAACAATGTAGACTCCACAATCCTTTGTGTACTCGGCCCACACCTTTCTGTACATTGGAAGATGCTCCAAACGTATCCCAGGCCAGGTAGCACGTTATTAGGTTCTCAGTTTCTTGCTGCTTAGTTATTGGCTCAAACACGTCGAGGGCGTGACCAACAAGCTGTGGTCCAATTGAGAACATTATCAAATGTATACGAGTTCCAAGTTAAGCTTGTCCTCAAATGAATTCGTGAAAATTTCCGGGTTTCTAGCTATAACATAAATGTTTGAATTTTTTTTTTTTTTGCCACGTTGAAGAGCTTGAAAACAGTGTTTGAAATGTGCGTGACATGGTCAAAGTTGTATTCCGTCACAGTTCGAAGTGTTATTTCTTTTCGTTTTCATGTGTAAACATATTGTGTGGACGTAAAGTATTTTGTTTTAAATAAGTGTGTTTGAAACACTCTGAAAACCAGTTCGCGCTCCAGGTAGACAGGCAGTACAGTCAATTCACCGTTATATATATTTCATTTCTTTATTTAAGCAGTTTCCTTAGACCTTGATATTGAGCCCAAAAAACTGCAAGGTATGGAATATATGTAAATTGCAGTTATTTACAACTTCTCTCGGAAGAACCGCTCAGTTCTATTTTCATGCTATTCCTCCGCCTCGTGCAAGTGAAGCTTAACAAAGCCTAGAAAATTACACTAAAAGGTCAACGTATCACATTTTCGTGTCTTCAATTTAATATTTTGCATGATAACAATTTCTTATTTTTATTCATATTCATATTCAAATTAATGTTAAACGTTCGATGTAACCAAAATCATGATAGTTTAATGTTAACAGAAGTATAAAACGCTTATGGTACCTGACGTTAGGAAACAACCAAACACGCCGTACACGGGGTTATTTTTCAAAGGTGTGATACAAAACGTGTGAAGAGACGACGAATATACTATATATTATAGTGGCGACAACGTTAGTCTGTATTTGCCGCGGGCGTACAGCTGGAGTGAGAGGAGAAACTAAGGCAGCGCTTAAGAAATTGCTCAGTTAACCATGAGCACACTATAATTCACCTGGGGCTCTGCCTTTCCGCCCCTCTGTGAAGGTCCTGGCTTACGGCCAGACGACATACTGTTGTCTTGGGCACGAAAGCCGGCGCAGAGATCGTAGCTGTCGCTTCGTCTGCGTCGCTGGTTAAATAAAGATGAGGCGGACTACATTATCCTGCACTATCCCTCTGTGTCGAAGCAGAAGTAGAGTGGGTATCTAACGGAGAACTGCACCTGTCTCTCCGACATGCACAACTGGTTAATCGTTAAAGGAATGCACACACTACAAAAATTGTCAGAAAAATGCGGCTTCTGTTCCATATTAAAGAGAATGGAGATAATTTGTTTTTCTTGCAAAAGTCCCTATAATCCCTCTACTCATTGCAGCTCTGAAAGGTGTAATTTTTATAACTGCACATAAAAACAATTATCATTAATTTTTATTTGCCAACATATTACTAATTTTTATGATGCAAAACACTTAGTTATTATAATGGTGGTCTTGTCTGATAAAGCTTTTTTTTTTGTACGAAATGTCCCTGAAGCATCTAAAATAAAAATACGCGTAAATTTTAATTTAAAAAATTCTGTTAATTATTGTTTATCCTAAAGCCCATTGGCGTGAAAATATTTAGCCTAATTTCAGACCAAAATGTTTAGGCCATGTGGCGGGCACCTCCACAGTAGGCCATGCGTGTCTCTTCCCCCCCCCCCCTCCNGGCAGAGCTGTTGGTCGCGTCTTTACTCATTCCGTTGTAAAAGAAACGTAACTACTTGTTCAAGCAAAAAAAAAAAAAAAAAAAAATTGTAAGCTTTAAAGAGCTTTCAAATTTTTGAAAATTATAACTGCAGTACCTCAAAATACTAAAAGATTTGTCAAACAAGTTACGCTACAGTTTCTGATGTGATTATGTACATTTTGATTAAGAAACTTGCATCAAAAAAATTTCGAAATACTAATGAAACATGGTTGCCTGACTTAGCTAAAATGTTTGGTGGAATCTTAAGAATGTCACGACGCCAGTATTTTGATGTACACCACGTCATTTTATTAATTTGTATTTTCTTTACAAATCTTTATAATTAAAATTTATTGTCAGATATTAATAATCCAAGCATGATATAACATAGACGACTAGAAAACGCAATTTTTAAAATCTGTACCGTTTCAGTTATATTTCAATTTTTCCATGTGGGACTGGAATTATTGAATAAAAAGTAAATCTTTGATAACGGTTACAAATGCGAAACGAATCATGGAAAAACAATTAAGTTGGATTTCGAAATAACTCTTAATGTTTTCCTTATATATTGACAATAACGAGTGCACGTAAATCCAAAATGGAAAGATGAGAGGTTTAAACTTATAGTTTTATTTTACAGTTTAAATTTATAACAAAACTTTAAAAGAATTTATAAACCAACCACATAACGAATTTCCACGGAATTTCTTCCTGGTGTTCTGGTGATATCAAAAATTAATTTGAGCAAGAACAAAATAATTTATAGGGGTATCATTTTTAAATTTGACACCAGCTCGTTAATTTTCATTAGTACAAAATTCATGTTTCCGTTTAATTTCAATGTTATTGGACCGGTATTTAATGGCATATCATAGAAATGTACAGTATACTCTAAATATAAAAATAATGTTTTTNCAATGTTATTGGACCGGTATTTAATGGCATATCATAGAAATGTACAGTATACTCTAAATATAAAAATAATGTTTTTTACACTTGAACAGCCTTAATCCATAACCAACCGTTGACAGTACTTGTAACATTAAAAAAAAACCGTTCTATCTTGGCACTCTGAAAGCGTTTCCTGTGCAGCTGGCATGCGTTCTCAGTAATAAAAAATTTTTGTGGCANCGTTCTATCTTGGCACTCTGAAAGCGTTTCCTGTGCAGCTGGCATGCGTTCTCAGTAATAAAAAATTTTTGTGGCAAAATGATAAACTGAAAATCGCTCTCAACACTCAGTTTCCGTCATGACAAGAAAACTATCTCCCTCGTATTATTTTTTAATTTTTTTTTTAAATTTTGAGGTTTATCGTTTAGAAAAAAAGAAGCCGCTATTGCACGTGGAGTATTTAGGCATCGTTTTCCCAGCGTATCAGAGTTTTCGAATTAACTTTTAAAAATATCATTGAATAACTGCATATTCTTTCAAGTAAAACTTGACTGGAGTTGATGCCGTAATGTTAGCAGCATTTTAATAAACTACACTAGAACGTTTAAAGCACCACTAAAAGCATAATGTTTCAATAGGCATGAACTTAAACGTGTGTATGATACGTCTATGATAAGTCTTTGAAAAAGAATCAATGTAAGTACCTCTTTATATAGTTAATTTGTTTCGCAGCGATTTTCGCCAATCACAGGCGAGTGTTTAACGTACGAAGGTGGTCTTCAGATATTCTTTGAAAAAAAATTTTTTATTCAACCGGGATCCAAGTTTGAGAATCTTAAACCAAACCATAAAAAAAAAATAATTTCCTGATTGTAAAATAAATTAAATAGTTCAAAAGTGACAGGCTAAGACGAAAAAAAAGGGGGGGGGGTTCCATGATTATTTTCTATCTTGTCCTTGGGCTATATTTCACGAGTGTATTTATTTTACTCGAGTGAAGCTAAGTAGTTTAGCGGTGCATTCTGCCAGAACGTAATGCAGAGAAGTTGGTGCGTCCCCGGGGGTGCGTAATCACTGCTAGACAAGCGTGCATGCCCTCACGCAGGCGACCAAGCTGTACGATCGCCTTAAAACTCCGTATACCAGAGCGCGTTTATTTCTCTTACCCGGGTTGAAGGAGACTGGGAATTCTTCCCGGGGTCTCTCCTCGAGCAGAAATGAGAAGGAGGGAGAGGAAATAATAAGGTTGAAGACAAAGCTCTCTGGGGAGAGAATTCTTTCCCTGCCATTTCTCAGCACCTCCCTCCTCCCACCCACTGCTCCTTACTTCACTTACCGCCATCGTGGAGGGAAGGTGAGATAGCGTCTAGAGTCGCCTTCTGTATATGGATGAGAGCAGCGGTTTTCAAGAAGGCAGTCGGCATTTCGCTCCACGGTAATGCGTTCCCCGCACTAAGGAAAATTGCTACGCTCAAGTTATTCTTTGCTCCGTGTAACTGCAAGGCCGGGACACATTAATTTCCCGCAATGAATCGTTAGAGGAACTCCGCGTTCATATTTTGCTTGCGCGCGAACAGAAATCGTTTCGCTGGTTAACGAGCTGACAGCGACGCGATGCACTCCGTTGTTGCCTTTCATTTTTATTAATAAAAACGCTTGATGGCGCTGGCTTAATTTACTTTTATATCACGAGTGCAAAATTACATTTTGCGTTTCACTGGCTAATTGCAGTACACGACGAGAATGATCAGCAATCTATCCTCAGCTGAAGACTTGACTAATTGCAGTTCTTGAAAACTTGTAGATTACCACTATTTCCTGCTTCATTATTTTGAAAATTATTTTTCGCCATCGTGTTGGCATCTTTGTTTCGTGCCGGTCGCGGAATTTTGTATTTACTTTTTAAAGAATATTATATATTACACTTGTGAATGGCGTCACATTTATTTTGTCTACTATTGTGTAGCAATTTACTGTTCGCATAAACTGGTGACTTATGAATATCTATATCTGTGCTCACACTTTGGGCCTAACACAGAGATAATCGATTAATATATTTTTTCGCTATTTTATCTGATTTTTACATTTTCTTTCTCTTTGCGGTATTCGTTTACCATTATTGTTCATCTTCGATGAGTGAGTTAACTCATATTGAAATACTAAAGTCTATTTTCGTTAATGAGCTTCTTTAGTTGCAGTTAGCAATTTTTAGGCATTTTGGAACGTTGCGTCTGTAAAGGAATGTTTTACTTTGGGCTTATATTTCAAAGTGTTAGTCCTAATCTACAGTATGCGTACACCGCGGCGACTGTCCAACTGAATTGCGAACATAACGACACACAATGTTTAAAAAGTTTCCCATAATAAAACTAAAAAACGCTGTAAAAATTATCTAGAACTATTCTCAAAATTACGAACACATTGCTGTTTCAATAACGTACTCTCAGTCAATTCCACGGAATTTCCCCAATAACCTCTCCGTAAAATTGCTTCGTCAGTTTTTCTGTATTTCCTGTTTAAAATATGTCCACGGAAAAATATTAAATTTTCGTTACGTGGGTGTTTAACTGTGTATAAAAAACGTTTAATAAATAAGGCAATTATTTTCAAAATGGTGACCATATAGCCATTTTATTATAGCATGCTATTTCGTCAAAACCATTCAATCAATTCCAACTTAAATTTGTAGGCTGGCAGTATACATTACAACTGTCAAACGTGTTTACACAACGTCTCTCTCATCCGCCATTTTGTAAGATTGCATTACATGAAAAAATATAATCTTTATGTCGTATCTCTTGAAGGGGGAAAAAACTAACATATTCCTATCAGATTTGGCAAACAAATGGAATAACGGAAGGCTATATAAATTGTTATGTTGTCAATGGTTCAGACAGTTATTTTCAAAATAGCGGCTATTGAAATATTTTAGCGTAGTATGTTCTATCTACGAAAATATGTAACCGATTATTACTAAACTTTGTATACTGGCAGTATCTATGACGTTCATCGATTGAGCTTATACATAACCTTTTTGTCCGCCATTTATGTAGATTGCCACATGAAAAAATGTCGGTTTAATGCCACATCTCGAGGACTAATCACCCGATTCCCACCAAATATTTTCTCGCAAGTAGTCACACAGTAAAGTATGTAGACTAACAGTAGGGTATGTAGACTAACAGTAGTGTGTGTAGACTAACATATTTCAGGTGCGGCAGGCTTTTTTTTTAAATGGCGTTAATGTAAGTAAATTGGATTAGAGTGTTGTATTTATTAAACAATAAAAACAAATTTTACCTGATTTTGTACACTAATAGTATTTATTAGAAGCATCAATAATGCATAGAAAGATCCTCTTTGCTGGCTTTTTATAAAGTAGTGCCACGTGATAAAATGGGATATTTGACCATATTTCCGGAATAATGTAACTTATTTATACCAAATTTCGGACAACAGTAGCGCTATAGAAGGCCATGTAAAATTACATTAATTTATGTGGGTCGAACACTGATTTTCTAAATGTTGGCCATGTAAATACTTTGATAAGTGTGACATATCTATTAACAAATTTAAACAAATTCAACTAAGCTTCGTATGCTGGCCGTATCTATTAAAAGCATCGTATACAGAACCTATTTTCGGCCATTTTGTAAGATACCCCTAAGAAAATAACGCTCTTATGCCGTATGTCAGGAACCTATCAACCGAGTTCCACCAAATTCTTCACACAAGTAAAGCTAGAGTGGACTATTTAATTTTACGTCTTTTAAATGTTTTAAGTTACTAATCCCCTTATTTTCAAAATGACGATCCTGTAAATATTTTAGGTTAGTTAATTTAGCGTATCATTCAAAGCTTTAAACTGATTATATCCGGATTTGATGCTCCGAATACTACCTCCATAATGGAGTTGATTGTCTGCTAGCTAATGGTATGAGGTTTGCTGGGTTCGAGTCGCGGGCAAGGCACGTCGGTATTTGTAATTGTCTCACTGCTGTTGCATGTGCTTCTGTTTTCATCTCTAATGATATTGCTATCAACTAGACGGCAAGGCTTACCTACTAGCTATGCTTTTAAGAACTTCATTGATAATGATTTGCACCCATGCATAGGAAAGTAGGCTCATTAGTTATCTGTAACTTCTTGTCCATAGTGCTATGGAAATAAAAAGCACTTTGGTGTTGGAACACGGAGTGTTTTTTATTCACAGCTAACACGTGGACTTACTCATATTCCGTCTACAGTTTTGTAGCAGAAATATTATTACCAAACTCTGCCTGGCCACACAGGGGAACAGGGCGACGGAGTGCATGGGTGCTGAAAAGAACAAACGAAAGAAACATGAAATCAATGCAAATACAATTTGCTAACATTGGGTACAACTGATACTGCGCAAATAAGCGCCAAGGCATGTGCAATGAACAAGGCGAAAATTAGCGCCATTTCTATAATATGCCCACATGACATTATAAATGCTGCATTCACTAAAATAACATACATAAGGCATTCAATTGTGAATATATATATATAAATATAACTATTTAGTTATTCTTTAAAATACACGGAAACATCGGTGTGCTCCAAGCTAAAATGTATAATTGCCCAAATATTATGTACGCAACATGAACATGGGGACGGGGATCTTGAATCGCCACGCGACACACAAACATACGCCATAAGAGTCCAGGTAGCAGACAAAATATGGACAAACCAATCTAAATACAATAAACCTCACCAAAAATCGAACTTTTCAGTTCGCGAATGCTGACAGACAGAAAACACACGGGCGTGGTCACGAGGCGGCACAAAACCACGACAAACTAAACAGGAATAAGGTGAAGGATAGTCGAACCCCAAAAAATGAAGACTGCAAGGATGTGGCCACCACGTGCTGAGCACCGTACAACAATCTGCCTACGACGTGGCCACTNCAAAAAATGAAGACTGCAAGGATGTGGCCACCACGTGCTGAGCACCGTACAACAATCTGCCTACGACGTGGCCACTACGATGCTAAGCAACGTACAATAATCTGCCTACGATGTGGCCATCACGATGCTAAGCACCGTACAACAATCTGCCCACGATGTGGCCACCACGATGCTAAGCACCGTACAATAACCTGCCTACGACATGGCCACCACGATGCTAAACACTGTACATCAATCTGCCTACGACGTGGCCACCACGATGCTAAGCACCGTACAACAATCTGCCTAGGATGTGGCAATCACGATGCTAAGCGCCGTACAAAAATCTTCCCACAATGTGGCCACCATGATGCTAAGCACCAGAGAACAATCTACCTACGATGTGGCCACCCCGATGCTAAGCACCATACAACAATCAGCCTACGATGTGGCCATCACGATGCTAAGCACCGTACAACAATCTGCCTACGATGTGGCCACCACGATGCTAAGCACCGTACAACAATCTGCCTAGGATGTGGCAATCACGATGCTAAGCACCGTACAACCATCTTCCCACAATGTGGCCACCATGATGCTAAGCACCGTACAACAATCTGCCCACGATGTGGCCATTACGATGCTAAGCACCGTACAACAATCTGCCTACAATGTGGCCATAACGATGCTAAGCACCGTACAAAAATCTGCCTACGATGTGGCCACCACGATGCTAAGCACCGTACAACAATCTGCCTAGGATGTGGCCATCACGATGCTAAGCACCGTACAACAATCTTCCCACAATGTGGCCACCATGATGCTAAGCACCGGAGAACAATCTACCTACGATGTGGCCACCACGATGCTAAGCACCATACAACAATCTGCCTAGGATGTGGCCATCACGATGCTAAGCACCGTACAACAATCTTCCCACAATGTGGCCACCATGATGCTAAGCACCGGAGAACAATCTACCTACGATGTGGCCACCACGATGCTAAGCACCATACAACAATCAGCCTACGATGTGGCCATCACGATGCTAAGCACCGTACAACAATCTGCCCACGATGTGGCCACCACGATGCTAAGCACCGTACAACAATCTGCCTACGATGTGGCCACCACGATGCTAAGCACCGTACAACAATCTGCCTACGATGTGGCCATCACGATGCTAAGCACCGTACAACAATCTGCCCACGATGTGGCCACCACGATGCTAAGCACCGTACAACAATCTGCCTACGATGTGGCCACCACGATGCTAAGCACCGTACAAAGATCTGCCTACGAATGGCTGAAATATACTCTTACTAAAGTACAGTAGGACCAGCTGAAATGACCGAGCAACACGCATGTCAACTATAATCCATTCACGGTATCTTCGATACTTTTGAAAAGAACCTTTGAAAAATCACCCTAGGAGTTACATGTTGAATTGGTTATAAAAAAATTGTATATGTAAAAAGGTTTTGTCGTGCTTTTAGCACTGAAGCACTATATAAATTAATTGTTTTAAGTTTTAAGTATATTTTTTCAATAAATTATAATAATTTGTTAAAAGTCCGTACGAATTAACAACGGATTTTGAAGGGACATGTTGGTTATAGCTGAAAAGAAATAGTTCGTAGGTTAAATATTAATATGTATAAATTTAATGCCGTAATTGTAAAGTTAATATTGCTAAACTATATATTTACATTTTCACGTAGCACTCATGGGTAAAGATTTCACTGTTATTAATTGAAATTAAATAAATTTCAGTGTCTGTCCAGCGGACTCATACACTCCATCTGGTCCGTTTGGGCACGTTGTTTTCAGAAGTATTACCACGCCATATTGGATATTGGAGACGCTGAATTGCGGTTATAAAACTAACGTAACACATTCTTTCTACTTATAAGATAATTCTNGGTTATAAAACTGGTTATAAAACTAACGTAACACATTCTTTCTACTGTAGGTTAAGATGTAATTTTGGTATTAGCGTTGTTATTTCTGCAGTTTATCTTCGTAAGTTTTAAATAAACGTGCAAAATATAGAAAGGCATTTGAATATTTCCGTTACGTAATTCCCTTCGCAATCCTTAACAGAAAAACATATTTTAAAAGAATGAAAAGGAATCGATTTGTGGTCAATAACTGATAATCGATTATTTTCGAAAGCTTTTTGTGGAGCGTAAGAGATAGCAGCACATTAGCGTTGGCTTACACGTATTTCTCTTATATCGTCTTTGCGCCGCACGTAGTGTTTTGATGTTGTGGCAGTGAAGTGAGACAGTTTCTTGACGGAAAAGCGATGTACATACACCGCAGGTTTCAAAATGAAAGTGATTTTGTTCTCTGAAGAGTTTGGAAATCGAGCCGCGGGCCGTGAATTCGTAGTAAATGAAACGTTAGTGCGGGGCTGGAGGAATTTTTCTCACTTATAAGTCGCACCCCAAGTTTTCAATAAATTTTTTTTTAAATAAAATGTGCCACTTATATGCGATAAAATACGGTACCATTTATCACAGTGAAATCTTTAACCTGAGTGCTACTTCCAAAAGTTTATTATGTAAAATTTAACTTTTTCCTTACACCAAATATGTAAATAAATCTTAATATAATAAGTAAACTTTAATTAAATTATATAATTAACAGTTCCGATATATACTTCAATCTACCTTTTTGTATGTATTACAATATTTTGCCATTGATTGGCATTTTTTTAGACATTTGGAGAATTTTATTAAAGTATATGACAGTTAAGATTTGCATGGCATTGTTTCTCTTCAAAAATAAATTTTGGTAGTTCCCACATGGACACTGTTAACAAAATATTTGACAGTTCCCACATGGCACTGTTTGTTTACAAAACATTTGACAGGTGTCACATGGCAATGTTTTGTATACATACTGCGGAATGATACATAATCGGCTCCCTGAAAGTAGATCTTTAGCAGGGCTTCAGAAAATCTTGAAGTTACCGTGAATACATTATACTAAGTATGAATCTTCGAGCGCCCGCCTGATACTCTGCAACCTTGACACGTGCCGCACAGCGTGATGATGAACAGGCATCATATCAGTTGAGGTGTGGCATGTAGACGGCCCTGCGGAGAAGTGCGTGTCGTTTGTTTTACTAACCTACTCTAAAACTAAGTGTTAGGCGTGAGCCCGTGGCAGGGACGGGAGCTAAGTACATCTCGGGGCTAAGCCACATGCGCCTACAAGGGAAGGAAATCATGCAAGGAGGCGTGCATCTCGGCTGCAAGGGACTGGGCTGCCATGGCCAGCTTTCGGCCATGACAACCTCCCTGAGTGAGTTTATAGCTGAACTACTATAACTAAGAAGAGAAAGGGAAAAACGGCGTAGACACCGTAAAAGCCCTTTCGACAGGAAATAGTAAAAAAATTATTGCATGCATTAACAGAAAATGCTAGAGGATACAGACATGTGGGAAACATGCTCTTTATTAGTGGGCGGAGAAAATACTAGTAGAGGGGGGCCCGGACAAGTGCGTCACTGGAGCAAGCTTCTCAGCGCGGTGGTAGTACAAGCCCTGGGGAGGTCTCTTATCCAACCCCGTTGTTTTTCATTTGAATCGCGGCGGAAAAAAGAGGATAACCCTCTCCCTCCTACCACATCTATAAAACTGTCGTTCATAAGCCATGCTCGCTTAGATCTTAGAGCAAGCCGAGTTTCCCCGGCAAGTCCTGGTTCCCATTAACTTCTAACCTCCCTCCGACTCTGCCTGCACAGAGGTCGTGGGACGAGGTAGCAGTGAGGCTGCAACCTAGTATTGTCCCTTTTAATTCGGCATTTTGAAAAATGCAGGTTTAGTTATAGACTGGACGAGAATTTTTTAAAATCCCCGGCCAGTATTTTATTGCATGAAAGCTGATTATGGGACTGAATAGTCCCGTGAATTTATTCGCGTAAGGTCTGGGTAAAGACGTTGCCTGTAGTGAAATGAGATGGTAATGATTGTGATCATAGGTATTATTTATATAGATTTATATATTTAGTAATTGTTTGATCATATTTTGTATTTTAAATTATTTTTTAATCCCTGAGCCGCTGTAAGGTACCCGAGTCGTAAGACATGTTGGACACGTTCGTATGCGAATGAAAACGTCGCGCGCCAGTATACACTGAAGAGCCAAAAAAAACTGGCACACCTGCCTAATATCGTGTAGGGCCCTTACCCCCCCCCCTCTTAGAGCTAGCAGAAGTGCCGCAAGACGACGTGGCATGGACTCGACAAATATCTGAAGGTATGCAGGAGGCAATTCATACCATGAACCCTTCAGGGCAGTCCACAAATCCAATCTGCGCCAATTTGAAAAAGGGTTGCACGTATGTCACGTTTAATGATTCTCGTCAGTCGTCGTTTGTACCGTTCTTTCATGATATTTTTCCGGCCGCAGCAATGTCGATGATGCGATGTTTTACCGGATTCCCGATATTCAAGGTACACTCGTGAAATGGTCGTACGTGAACATCCAAATGTTATCGCTACCTAGGAGATGCTATGTCCCATCTCTCGTGCGCCAACTACAACACCACGTTCAAACTCACTTAAATCTTGATAACCTGCCATTGTAGCAGTAGAAACCGATCTAGCTGCCGACCGCATCGCGTTACTCTGATTGGTTCCATACCACTGTTATTTGTATACGCACGCCTATACAAGTTTTTTTGGCTCTTCAGTGTATATATGTCGCAGGGACATGATAAAACTGGAGATTTGATCAAATCCCTAAGGTAGATTATCAATTCACGGAAGATGTTAAAATGACAACTCTGTGGGGTGATTTCCCCAAAGAAAGTAAGTGATTTGATCAAGTCCCTTAACTGTTTTAGTTAAAAGATGTTATACTTGAAACTGGCAGCCTCATTACCTATAAAAAATTGCAGGCGAGCCTTGAAATGACCATAACACCCGTAGTGAACCTTCCCGCTGGCGCTGGGGCTCGGCCACGGTGCGTAATTTATGGCTACGCTTTGGGCGAGTCCTGACTTCTTTATTTCATATTTTCACTAAAACAGTTAAGGGACTTGATCAAATCACTTACTTTCTTTAGGGAAATCACCCCACAGAGTTGTCATTTTAACATCTTCCGTGAATTGATCATCTACCTTAGGGATTTGATTAAATCTCCTGTTTTATCATCTCCCTGCGATATATACACCCCAGTCCACGCTGCTATTACACAGCAGCGCGTCAGAGAACCTAGTAGAAGGAAGAGGGGCGCAGGCAGTCGCTGGAAGAGCCAGCAGGGGCTCGCCAACTTGGCGGAACAGCCACGTTTCACTGCTGGGTCTTCCGTCGCCGGCCACGCCAACAATGCCACTTACGCTCCCGCGCAGTCAGAATCCCAGTTCTTGGTGCAAATGTAGGCGGAAATAACTGTAACGTGCACACGTCAAGCCACAAGATAATGCAAAAGTCATCGCAAATCAATAGTACTGAAAGGAGAAACCAAGGAAAAAATGTGTCCAAATATTTTTACTTCTGTGGACAAAAGAGAGAACGAGGGAAAATGACGGCACATAAAAAACTGTTTTATGTAACCGTAGCGGGGATAGGGTGTAAATTGCGCAAGTGAGATACTTGGTAACTATCTCTATATCCGAACATTAAACTCCTTTTCTTCTCACAGAACTGTAGAACCACGTGTCTTTGAATAAGTTTAGCTTATCGTTTGCAGATATATGTGTGTTCTGAAATTCAGTACACTTTATCAGACCCAGTTATAAAGCAATAAAGATAAATCCAACTTACGCTAAGTATTTTTCTTCTTTCAAAACAGTAAAAACGTCACTTACTGAAAACGTGTTCTTTAGCTGCTGTTTAGGCAAATTGCGAGTGAATTTTGGACACATGAAAATAGAAAACGTTATTCAGTCATTGACATTTTTTACCCATTGAATAAAAAAAAAGTTATATCTTTGTGCGGTTCCTTATGGAGAAGAGGAAGTGGGAAGGGCGTCTCAAGTGTGTATTTTCCAAGTGTAGCGAACGGTCTTGCTCCATTATCTGAAATAACGGAGAAACAATACAAGTAATGAATAAACAAAAATCCAAAGTGTCTTTTATCGACTTGAAATCCGTACAGACTCTTCATGTTTGTGAGTTTTATCCATACGTAAAATTTAATTTTCGAACGGTGCTTCTGCTTAAATAATTACAACAGTTACCAAAATTCAAATCAATTAAACCAGTTTAAAAGAATTATTCCACAAAATTTTTTTTTTCTCGACTTACAAGCCCTTAACCAAGTTTAATTGCAATGCTCAGTTTTAGCCTCAGATTCGCTACACCCTCTGTGTGCAACATAATATGTTCAGGGTTTCATGAACCCTCCCAAGCTCAAATTTAGAAACTGCCAAAGGAGGGATACACACGTAATGAATTGGGGTAAAAAAACACGCGCCTGTGCTGCTATTAAGGTTTTGCCTTGTTAGTTGTCACCAATTCTACTGTGAAAGTCATAAACTTCAATTAAGATGCAAAATAAAATAAACTTTTTTGTATACGTACACAATGTCTTATTAAAATGTAAAGATATACGATAAAAACTGACTCGTGAAAACCATGGCGGTGTTTTAGAATAATTTTCACTGTAGAAAAGAAGAGAGTGAGTGAAGATATTTGGGTGGCTCTTAACATCGAAGTCTTGAGAGCCGATGAGGATGTACCGAGGCAATTATGGAGCAGCACCGGAATGCTAGGGCGGGGGAAACGGGAGATCACCGAGAAAACCCGCTGACCAGCGGCATCGTTCGGCATGATTCCCACATACGAAAATACAGGGGCGACCCCGCCAGGAATCGAACCATGTTTGCCTATATAGGAGGCGAGTAGTCTAACCACTTACCACCGCGGCCCACTAGAAAAGAAGTGTTTGATTTTCCGTCTTGTTCTGAAATCACGCCTTATTCACACTCTACTTCGATAACATGTCTGCTGAAGATTAATAAGAGCGAGTGCTTCATGTGCCCTTTCCCCCTCCCCTAATTTAACAACCACTTTAAATTCGCACCTGAACACTTCCGAGAAAACTTATGATTGTCTGTGGACTGTACAGTTCGTCGTTTCTGCGCACGCGATTGTGAAAACTATCTTCTTATGCACCTCCTATCCTCGGTTTGTTAAGGGGCCGCGGTAGTGAAGTGGCTAGCATGTTCGCCTCTTACCGATTATATTCCCGGGAGGGTCGCTACTTGTTTTTTTGCACATGGGTGTCGTGCCGGACAATGGCGCTGTTGGGTGGGTTTTCTCGAGGATATCCCCTTTCTACCCGCTTCCGCATTCCGGCCCCGCTTCGTACCCACCTCTCTTCAACCTTATCCGCTTTAAAAACCTTGTTTTTGAAGAGCCGCCCGAGTCTCTGCACTCTCTCTACTCGGTTGATTTAAACTGTAAAATCACCGGTATTTATAGCTTGTTGAAATAGATGGTCTTGTTGAGTTTGGTGAAAACGCTCATGCACAGTAGGCCTTGTAATGGCCGCTCACAAGCGCTTGTGTAGTAACGACGGCCTCGGCGATTTGCAGACTATCGTCTTAATTTATACTTGATGCTATTCATCCAATATCGATACCTCAGTACAACAGTCTTACAACTCGAAATATGCTGTTTTTCAGGGGCGACACTGCAGTAGTATCAAAACTCCGTACTCCATCCCATTTTTGGGCTTAATTATGCGTAGCAAAGCTTTAACTGTCAGGGTAGAAGTTGCAAAACTCTTGTTGTAACAGATATTTCTATACTGAATATTGTAGGGTACTTATTTAAAGAACAGGAATTTTTTTTGTTGTAACACTTTACGTAATGAGCAAACGTCAGTGTATTTCGCAAATTCTTATTGTATCAGGTTAGACTTCAAGAACATGTGCTGCTGTGTTCCATTCATGATTGAATTACGGCTGGTAGGACGCACCCTGGAAACGACTTCTTAGCCACTGTAATGAACAGGAAGAAATGTCATAACCGTATCACGTTAAACAAGTCGAATAAAAAAAGTCTCTTGCCATGGCTATACACATGGTGTCCGAGCATATAAAGAACTGAGAAATCTAGGCTGCTAACAAATGAATTCTCTTAATTCACGTATATGTACCTCTGCTCGCGAACAATTCCGATGCGTCGGTCAAGCGACACTGTGAAAGTGTTAAATAACACAAGTATTGCTCTCATACTTACTTTGATGGATTTATCAAGAATTGCCTATTTCGTTTCAAAGCAAGATATACAAGCATTGCAGTTATGCACGCCACGGAGAACGCTTGAGCTAATAATAATAAACGTTCAACGGTGCAACCAGTTGTATTGCAAGCCACGGCCGAATTTAACTACATGTAACCTAATTTTAGTTTATATAGCCTATAGCGGAATAAGTGTAGCCGAATGCAAAATGTAGCCCGAATAAGATAATATCTAGTCATCAATTTTTTCTCAAAGATGTGGTCGTATGTTTTTAATTTGTGTGATGATAATTTTTTTTATTTGTATTTATTTGATTATGAATTTTTAATTAAAATGTGGGTTTGCGGTACATCAAGATTGTTTAATTTACTGATTGGTACTTTACATTATTTGTAATATTAATTAACCATACATTCATGACCTTACACAAACATGACCTAAACTAACGTAGCCTTACCTAACCTTACCTAACCTAAACCTTACCTAAAGTAATGCTACTTTACCTAACCTAACATAACCTAACCTAACTCAATAAAAGACACCATTATCATTACGGCCTATAAAAAAATATTATTGTCATTCTCTTTAATGCTCAGAAAGACGGTGCTCACATTATGGTAACACAATATTTTCGCAATGTTTGAACAGGAATTGAATTATTATTTCAAAAGTTCAATAAGAATTCGTTACTAAATCAATAAGAGTCTGTGACATGATCTTAAATGACCATGATCTGAGCACTCGAACGCCCGCGCCAGGGACTACGTAATGCCGTTTGCAGTCATCGCTCGTTAGCGGTGCCCGAATATCAAGAAATCATACATGGGTGTAATTTATGGCAATTGCTCTATGTTCACTAATTTCCGTGTTGCACTGTGAAGTTCTCGGCGCCTTAGTGTCTGCAGGTAATTCACGACTGCTTCCTGTTTGGCAAGTTCGAGAATTGTGCAGCTGCCTTACTAACGTAGGTTTCATTTCCGTTTGAGCGGGAGTTCGTGTTGAACCGTCGCACGCGCCGAACTTGCGCTGCACGACAGTAGAGTACGTTCCGCTCGCCTCAGCTGAGAGAAGAATCAAGTGGAAAGCCCAATTTTACGCGTTCTTGTGTAGCGTAGAATTTCAGTTGTAGTTGCGGCCAGCTTATATTATACTAGCGAACCAGCCAGGCTTCGTCCGGGTACGATTGAGTTTTACAATGATACACTAATAAATGAATTGGGAAAAGACAATTCATTTATGTGAAAACAGAATTATAAAATTATACTATGTTGGTCAAGGTCTTTAACTGATTACGGCAACCCGAAAGAAAGGAAATATTTTTTACCCGATAGCCAAGAAGTAGGGTATTGTTTTTGGAGAGTGTATCTGTGCAACTATCGAGTAGTTTCCGATTTCGATGTATGAAAATCAAAACGTCAGTTTCATGAAGTTGTAGCTTTAGAAATAAGTGTACCTAAGTACTACTTTTTGCCCTTGGCTGAGGGATATTAATAGATCACCACAGTTAAGCAACGATCCCAGCGGCACACATTTGGATGGGTGACCGTTTAGTGCTATAACACCTGAGCGCTTCCGGGCTTCGGAGGACACGTTAAATATTCGGCCCCGGTTTTTATCGATTAATAGCAGTCGTTATGCCATTTCAGAGGTCCTTGGGTGGCCCGATAAACTCTGACACCAGAGGAAAAAAATATTTCGTTCACGTTCCCAGTCATTGCAGAATTACATGTTGTTGTTATTCCACAGGAACTATACAATTTTCCCGGATGAAAGGTACCCTATGTCCTATTACAGGACCTAAAATACCTGCATACTAAATTTTATCAAAATCCGTTCAGCCGTTATGGTGCTGAGTGGTAACAAACACACACACAAACACACATTTATAGCATTAGTAGGATTTTTGTGCTACGTCAATTAATAATTGGCTGCACGCGCGTAATAACTCAGTGTGCTGCAAGTTCGTCGGTTACTACAGTGAGATTACTATTTAATTGTTATACTCGTTAAGTGTAACTTTATTTAAGTATTTGGCACCTCAGTATTGTAATTTTTCTCCGTCAGCAGTATTCTAAATTTACCAGAGGTCCTTAAGTGAAATATGATCTGCCTAAGACAGCCAGAACCGGTGGTAAGCACAGCTCGAAGATATCGCTGGCTTAACTTCATTCTATTTAAATAAAAATAACATCACCAAACATTAATAAAATGAATTCTTAACGAAAAATTACTAACAAGACGGCATAGGCCTAACTTAAAATATATATGCTATCATAGTATGACATTTTCTTGGAATTATTATTTTATTTTTCAGAGCAATGCGCAAATTCTTCAGCTTCTCTGTTATTTGTAGCAGAATTTCAGAATCCACGTAGTCGACTTGTTCGTCTTTGGGTTGGCAACACTGCAAACTAGTAAATAGCGTAAATCAAAGTTCTTTCAATAACTCGCTCCTGTTGAACGAATTATTAAAATAAAAAATACTTACTTGTGGAAAGAGACTATAGTCCATTCACGGTTACTTCCAACTTTTCTGAACCACTGCTTAAGTTCTACTTCCAGGATATTCTTCCGCCCCATGCAAACAAAGCTTAACCGAGTCTAGAAAATTACACCAAACGGACAGCGCACCGCATTCGTGCACAGTCAGTGTAATAATATCCTTCATAAAAACCATTTTGCCCCTATTGTTATTCAGATTTATTATTTTAAATTAAATAGTTTAATTATAAGTAAAAGTTTAATTTAACAAAAAATAAGGTAAGCTTGCGATACGTGACATATTAGGAAAGAACCAAGAACGTCACAAATGGGCAGATCTTTCAAAGGTTTGATTCAGGAAGTGCGAAGAAATCGCGAATATGCTATACCTAGGCATTTGTAATGAATTCCGATGGGGAAATCTCACAACTGTAAAAGCGTGAGATGCGGCAAAACCTTGGCACAGCTTCGCATGCAAGCGAAGTTCTTTCCCCGGGTGTGGTCGTACATCTTCCGACAGCTTCCAGCAAAAGTTTGTGCTCGACACGGCACGGTCGCTGTCAAACTGTTATAGCTTTGGGAATAAAGTAAGAGAGAAACGTTCGGTATCTTCACACAGTGTATAGATAGTTCACGTAGAAGACCAATAAAACTTTCCACTGCAACATAATAAATCACATTTATTTCGATAATGTTCTTCTTGTGTGAGGAAACGGTACTGTGACTAAACTTGACCATTATTTNCTTGTTGCTAGTGGTCAAGATAATTTTTGTAACATTCGAGGTAATTTTGTGCAAATTTTACAATACGATGTTTTTGAATATAGTAAGATAATGTTGTAATACCTTATTACTTTATGTTTATCATAGAAATATGGAAATGTATGATTAATTACAGGTTGCAAGTGTTAAATTTGGTTTACCAACTAATAAAATATCCAGCTCTGGCATCAAATAACATTTTCTGTTTCCTACTTTAAAGACGTACAAGTATTCGACTCTGATAAATATGTAAAGGCTTTAGAAGCTCTATCAAAAAGCACTAAAACTATAAACTATGATTTTATATTTAATTATTACGTACAGACAAATTCGAGTGTTATTTCCAAATATGATTTCCTTAACGTTTGAAAAACCTATAGGGTAATGTTGCAATTTTTCTATCATTTAAATGATCCAATATTTGTTTATAAACGGTATCAGTTACAATTTTTAAACAAAAAGAATTATGTGTGTATTATGGAAGTTTAAGTTAGCTTTAATATTAGAACATTTCAGTGAGCATCTTTTTGATATTGTAATATTTGCTAGTGTAAATTTTTTTTAAAGCGCATGTAAAATAAGCAAAAAGTATTTTATACATTTATTATATACTTTTTTAAAAGAAGTCTTGACCCATGACCTCGTAACAACGAATACATTCCACCGCCCTTGATATATAGAGGAATAACATATATATATATATATATAGAATATTTTAGTAATCTGAGGTGTTATACTGTGTATAGTGATGCCTTACCCATTTTACCTGGATACGCAAATGCCTGGTTGTTGAGAACATACGTTTTAATTTAATTCTTGCTGCTGATTTCACGGTTTATGCGGGCATTATTGTAAAATATATGATTAAATTAATTATAAACAACTCTTACAGCGCTATTTTATATAGCACAAATGCAACTAGTATATCCGTCGAAGAAAGTGTGACTATGCAAACAACAATTTACCATAAAATCCCTTAATTAAGCAAAATTAATTTTGTTGTACCTAATGTATGTGATGTTTCAAACAATCATTTATTACACAGAAAGAAACTTTGGAAATCCAAGTCAACGCATTTTTAGCCACTTAAGTCTGAAAAAATAAAGCACCATTTCATTTACAAACAAAAAATTGCAAATTATTTTTCAAACAATTTTGGAAACAGTCTTTAAGTTAAATACATGTAAACGCCACTGCCTTGTCTTTAAAACAAATTATGAATGGTAAAAAGGTTTACAAATTACAAAACTATTCGAAAAAATTCTAAGTAGCTACGAATTCGTTTTCATGTTTATCACGTTCGCATTATCTTATAGCAGTTGGGACAAAAAATGTGAACTTTCAGTAGCACTGAGGCCGTGGCCCAGAGAGTGCTCTCACGCGCTCTCGCTCTCGTGACCACGCCATAATGACGTCACAGAGAAATCACACTGGCCGTCCCACTTCGTCGGAGGGAGCGCGAAAGAGCGCGACCACAGAGAGAGCACGACGTTGTGAACTCTCTGGCGCTCTCTCGCACGCTTTGAACTCGCGCCATATTTGCTTACACTATTTAATTTACGTGTTTGAATAATGTTGCAGTAGCTTTTCAGGGCAAAACCCGTCACATTGCACCTGTAAGTGTATAATTTAAACTGTTTCAGTCAACAACATAACCGACGTAACACATATTTATAAAAATATAAATAAAAGTTCCTGGCCAAGTCTCGCATTATTTGTAATGTTACTGCAACAAAGCGGTAATACATAAAACAAAAAATACATATACTATTTTATGCACTGACAATTATTCTGGTAGTGCTATATTTATTCGTGCATTTTTCTGAACACATACAAATTACTTCCAATAGTTGTGACCGTGATTTTAGCTTGACATGATGTCGCGCCTTGCATGTGGGAATCGTGCTGGACGATGCCGCTTGCCAACGAGTTTTCTCGGGGTACTCCCGTTTCCCCCGCCCTTGCATTCAAGCTCCGCTCCATTCTAGGGTTTCATTTCTGTCATGCTTGGGGATGACGGTCACCTACGGGTCCCAGCTGGAAAGACCGTCACTCGGAGGGTGTCGCCTTGCCCTGGGTGCACTTACGCCGGAGAGAAACGAGGGAGTGGTTGCCTCGGTTACACGGAGTGAGAGCGCGAAGAGTGCTCTCTCGGAAGAGTATCCTTTATATTGAGACTCGGCCTGAGTGTCCACGCTCTGTGGTCGTTACTCTTATCCACTCCGCGGACTGAAGCGCCGCGCGTCACAGGTAGGAGAGACTCGCGAGGGGTCAAGCTGCCTGATGACGTCGCGTGACGAACGACGTGACGTCGTCAACCTGTCGTCGAGCGCGCCCGTCACTGCGACGAGCCCTGTTCCCTAGCTCTGACGCGCGTCTCTTCGACGAACGAATTGAAGGCCATATTTTACGATTGCTTTTTATTTAGTAATCTGAAAGTGATGTATATAGGAATCAAGTAAAGGTTAAATATTTGTGGTAAAATGATTATAGTTTTTAAAATACAGCACCAAAAAGTGGAAAATTTCAGAACATGAGGAGCCCGTTTCTATTATCCTTATTAACTTTGCCATCTGAATCACACGTCATGCGATCTATACCATATACACAACATATTATTTAAGTATCATATATATATATATATATATATATATATATATACATANACATATTATTTAAGTATCATATATATATATATATATATATATATATATACATATAACAATGGGCACTAGGGTACTGGCATCCTGAATCAATTTCAAAAGGCATTGATGTTTTTGCCAACACATTTTTATTCGTCGAAGAGAAAATGCATAGTATTAATATTGGTTAGATTCTCTACTATGATTTGAATACAAATATTTATATTTATGTGGTCCTTATATAAATATTTTTTATATATTGAAATTTAAAAAAAATCGTGAAATATAGCCATAAGGGCTTTGGACACCAAAAAACTTTATTGTGTTTTACTCGTATGAAACTCCGTTCAACTTGTAAACATTACTTGCAAGTACTCTTACCTCACATAAAATAATGTTTTATGTCTCAAGGTTTTTGAATGATGACATGTCAATATCACACTTCCAATGTTTTAGGGAAATACAAAATAAATGAAATCATTTTAAGAAAATTTGACGAGGGTGATTAAAAACTCATATCTAAATCCATTATAATGTGTGCTTAGCCAAACTTAGTATAAAAAAATTTTATTGCCACAAATTAAAAATATGCAAAAAAAATGTCTTATTTAAAGCAATTGTTAAAAACTGCGAAAACGTTTCATAGCGTGGTTTTATATATTTCTTGAAGTAACTCGTGGTATCATATTTGAATGTAACTTAACTAATTTCGGTAAATGAGTTGATTTATATCATTTGTACGTCACGAAAATACTAACATTTACGATTTCGACAGGCCATTATAAAAAAATATGCGAAATAATTTATTTTTACGCGAGAAAATAATACTTGTGATTAATGTCTTAATGTCTACAAGTTGAACAACAATTCGGGCAAGTATAATATAATTAATTTTTTCAGTCACCATCGCCCTTTAAAGAAATCAGTAAACATTTTTTTTCAAACGCCTGAAGGTCACATCTGGCCACAAGGATGTATTGTAACGGGTATATAGTGGAATTTCACCAAAATTAGATCTATAATGGACCGATATTATTACACGGGATGAAAGCCCGTAGATTGGATTACAGATGCCGTTTTGTACCTTTTCCCTTTTCCCCACGCAGGAAGGCCATAAAAATGCCAGCTCTTTTTTAATAATTGTCAATATTTTTTGCTCTTTAAATATTTTTAATAGGATACAATTAAAAAGTGGCGACTGTAGATAATAGTTTTTTATAAATCTATCCTGCGATAAAAATAATATTCGCAGACCATTTATGTACTGAGATAGGCGTATACTAAAGGCTGTTCACGGTAAACTGAGCACTTTTGAAAGCTGGACTTAAGATCTACTTGTATGCACATTGTGTATCCTTCCGCCTTACGTAAAATTAACATTGTCAAGAGCCTGATCTCTTTATTCGAGCCTCAGTCAAGGGAAGCTGTGAAATGATTAGGAAAGTAAACATATTACAAATGTTCTCATTTTTAAACGCAAATGTGTTAAAAAAAAATAGGAAGTAAAAAAAAAATATTTCGTATTCCAAGACGTCTTTCCAATGCTTTTAATTCAATGTCAAAACACGGAACTAATTTCCGNAAAAAAAAATATTTCGTATTCCAAGACGTCTTTCCAATGCTTTTAATTCAATGTCAAAACACGGAACTAATTTCCGACCTCCGTTACCAACTTTACTGCTCGCATGCCAGCTGCGTGCCCGTTAAAACACACGCAGGTTGGGGCAGTGACATTTATCACTGGTTGATTTCAAATGCGCTCACTTTGCTGCTAACCGCCTCAACACGGAAGCACTGACTTTGCAGACGATTATTTAACTACGGAGTTCCCGTACGAGTACGTGCCCGACATATTTATTTTCGCGTTAAGAGACAACGGCAATACGGGCGACAACAACCCTCGCGCCCTGCGCCCCATCGCTCTTACATGCAAGACGCTGAACAGGCGTGCAATGCTTCCGTCGTCACGCTCTCCTGTGCAAGTTACATCGTTAAGAGTGAGAATTTATTACATGCAATAATAGCCCACATGTGAAACTACGACTATATGGTTTTACTTCTATTCTACATCTTAAGGAAGCTGCGCAAGTAAACTTAAAAATTTGAGAATTTTTTAAATACCATTTTTACGTTATTTTAAAAATATCTAATACGATCGAAACAAAACCTGTGGACTTAGACAATTGGTTTTTATATTTTCTGGCAAAAAAGTAGTATTCCCAGGATATTTATATTCTGAGATACGCGTGAACACGGAAACAACGAAAGTGCAGAAGATAAGTCCAGAAAACTAATACTTAAGGAGCCCGTCTACCTTGGGTTATTTTCCATATTTGAGGCCTAGAAGTGCGGGAGCGATAAGGGCTACTCTGCTACACGCGTAAGTACGCCATCACCACTAAGCGTAAGACTCTGAACTGGCGTGCAGTGGCCTCGGCCGCCGGCGTGTACCTATGCGAATTTCAGGCTAACCCTGTAGTTTTATTGGCTGGAAGTCTTTGGGAAGGTTCAATGCAGCGTTCTCGAGTATTTTTGTATGCATCTGAAGCGTATATTTTGTAATACAGCACTTTGAAGAAAGCTGTTGTTAGCTATGTCGGAATGCTCCGAAATGGTGTTTGTAGTTTGCGTGACATCTTGAAAGCACCCGACAAGCCTAATGTGAAGTGTGTGCTCTTTGCGTAGGTCAGCCAATAGGAGGCATGTTTTCCAATTTCTATCAAAAACGTGTATTTCAAATACTCTGCCACGCAGTTCAAGGGCCAGGTAGGTGGGCCCTTTCAAGGCATGAAGTCCGTAGCATAGGTTTGATAAAAATACACGTGATAAAAAAAGGTTGGAATTTTGTAGTGATATATAAACACGGAAAGCTACAGGCCGAATTTCGTGCTTATAGACAAGTTACAAATTCTCATTTAAAATCTAAGGAATTTTTTTTTGGATCGTAAAAATACTTTAAACGGGTATTTCAGAATCAGTTTTTAGCAAACTAAATATTTTACCCGGAAAATTTGCGGTTATCTTTAGACACGCGTAATACATTCATCTTAAATAGCGTCTCATGAAAATGTAGGGTCGATAGTCTACGAGCCGCCGACGGAAAGGCAGCATGTCAGTTGGGTGCCTTGCGCGTAGAGGCGACGAGGCAGGTTGTACGAGAGCAAGATTCGGCTTTAAGGGTGGGTCAGCGCCCATCATCTTCGACTTACGGAGTTCTCGCCGTAACTCGCATCACTGATTACGTATTTTATTTCGGGAGCCGAAAAAGCATAGGATATTGCTCGACACATTTCCAAAGCATGTATTGCATGAGTACTGCTGCCGTAACCATTTCTGTAACCTCCCGAAAGAAAAAGTTATCGCCGGCAGTCACTAGTGAAAATCTAGTAAAGGCAGTATAGTTGTAATAGTTTGATAAAGCTTTAGAACCTATTAATTATGCCATGTCGTGCGAAACATTTCGTTAAACAATCTTAAATAAGACCTACGGCAAAAGTAGTGAAAATCCAAGATGGCGGGGTCTCAGCCCCCTTAAAACTCATGTACTTCAAGGCCTGGAACGCACAAAACAGCTACAGACAGGAGGGACCGTGTAAGGAGAATGTTGCACGAAAGCAGTTCATTTACCCGATTTTCGTCATAAGTTGTTTCTCAGAGGGTTTATAAAAATTTTCGGCAATGCAAAATCATAACAAATTATTTCAAATTTCTTATTACATTTTAAGATATTCACGGCCTTCATTATTTTCGACGAACTTGTGGAAGATAAGGAAAACATTCTTCCTTATCCTCCACCACTGCTACGAGAATAATAAAAGAGTGAATATCTAGCAGTGTAAGGAGCTGTTATAATTAATTTTGTATAACTCGCGGTGCTAAAAATTTCTACAGATCTCGTGAAAAACACTTTGTGACAATAATTATATTAATATATGGCTTTCGTACACCATTCCCGTTAATAACCGGCGTTCAATCACGACCTCATTCGCTAATCCTCGTGGGTGGAGCCTGCTTGTAACCTACCATCATCATCACTCCGCTGATTGTCGCCAAAAAAAAANTTCGCTAATCCTCGTGGGTGGAGCCTGCTTGTAACCTACCATCATCATCACTCCGCTGATTGTCGCCAAAAAAAACAGTTCGGGTCAAACAGAGTATCCCATAGAGTACGTCGTGTGTTTGGTAAAATAATAAACTGCATCTGGATACCGCCATTTCCCGGTCTGGGTCGTTTCAGCGTCCAGACGTTTTATTTGATTACTTAATTACGACGTTTTTTTTAAACAACATGGAGGCGTTGCCACACATCGATCACTCGGTGAAGGAGTGTAGCGAAGTCATTGATTAACTCCACTCGCTAGCATTGCTACTTTTTAAAGGTATTGCATGTGCAATTGAAGANAGTGTAGCGAAGTCATTGATTAACTCCACTCGCTAGCATTGCTACTTTTTAAAGGTATTGCATGTGCAATTGAAGACCGCTATAGGCTGTTCACGGTAAAGTGAGCACTTTTGAATCTCTAGTTACTTTTTCCTTCCAGCCATTATTTATCCATTAACCACCTTTTAAAATAAATATTGCCATGTAAAAAATAAACACAGTGTGTATATTCCACCGCACTCAGACGTTAACTTTTAAGGCTAAAATAAAATATATTTATTGACTATTACTCCAAATGAGGGGGGGGGGGGTTCAAATGTGCTCACTTAACCGTGAATAGCCTACACATCCTTCAACACAGTACGCTATTAACAAACAATTGTTGCTATACTTGGGGAGTCCAGTGTGAACAAGTCAAATATACAGATTGATTCAAAAGTCATCATATATAGGAATGTTTCAAAATATTATTTGTGTCACCAAAGTCACCATTCAATTAATAATAATTCTATTGTTTGTGTGCTTTAGGTAACGTAACACTTGCATCGCCCCCTTTGTGATGCTTGAGGTCATGTTCCTGTTCAAACATTGCATGACATGCAAGTTGAATGGGTACAACGCATTGACATGTGCATTCGCAACAACGGGGGGCATATCGATCACGTTTTGCAATGGCATCCTAACAACATACGTTCCTTATGTGGTATAAATTGCACAGTTTTGTTAAACCCTATGTATGGTGACTTTTGAATCATCCTGTAGACGTGGCGGAAAACGAAGTCCGTAAGAGGTATATGGAGGTAAAATTGTCATTGTTACAAGTTAAATTAGTAAGATCCGGATTTTATTTATTTTAATCTGTGGTGAAAGCTAGCCATGCAATTTCGTTTCGCAAGGTTGTACGCTCTGTTTGTTGTACCGAGCGACACGACGAGAATCTCTAATACGAAACTGTTGGTCGCACTACAGAGTATGACAGGCTCACGTCCGATATATCTTGTATTTGATTAACTGTTTAGTTTTGAGCGTAGTTTTGGTGCTGTCGTGTCCAGCTTGGCGGGGCTATGAGATTCCGGCTCGACACCCCGTGCTTTTAGCAGTCGTGATACTCATCAAAAGTCGCCTCGCTTACTGTGGACTGAACTCACGCCTGCACACCCTGCACCTTACAAGTCGTACTGTGACGAGCTTCCTTTGCTGCGATAACAACACTGCTGCATTGTACTACAGGAGAAAACAACAATCTGCTTTTTGCGTAGCTGCCATTACATTTTGCGAAGAAGAAAGGAGTTGTTAAAAACAATCTTGCAGCGTGGGTAAAAATATTGCTTTATCTTCAACACCTGAACTCAAGTCAACGCGTGACAAAATTGAGCAAGTATTATACTATAAATACTGCAACTGTTTCTCTACTAAGGCCTCATTTGTGGAAGGCATTGTTACTTCCAACTTTTCTGAAGCCCTGCCAAAGTTATACTTTCAGGTTGTTCCTCCGCCTCCAGCAAACAAAGCATAACGAAGCCTATAGAATCGCACCAAAGGGACAACGCACCGCATTCTTGTGCACTCAGTAAAAAACATTTCTCGTGAGAACAGTTTCTTACTAAGCGTTACCAAAAAACTTAGTTTCTCTGTTTTGTTTTTGTTAATTTTCAACAAGACATTTAATTCACAAATAAAACAAATTAAAGTTAAATATAACTAAAAATGTGATACCTACATTTATGTTAACATAAGTATAAAACGCTTGTGATATACGACATATTTTGGAACAACTAAACAAGTTATACATGGGGCGATTTCTCAAGGATTTGATTTCAAAATGTGTGAAGATACCGCGAATGGAGTATACAAGATATTTATTTTATGCTCCAGACTTTACGTGTCAAAGCTTTTCGCAAACATACGTAAAATATTTTCGGATCATTTAAACAGTTTCACGATGGAACAAAACGAAAACTGAAATGTGTCATCTGAGTATATTTTAATTCATTGATATTTTTGGTACACGATTCTGTATGTGTTTTAGCTTATGTCGTTGTTTATACATAAAAAATTATTTAATATCTTCACTTAGATTTATTGAAATTTATTTTGAAGGGTGTCAATACTGACGAACATTTTTATTATTTGTTTACTGAATATGTGAACGACTGTAGCGTCTATAAGAAAAAAGTATATTACGCATAAAGAAACACCGTTCACGGTAAACTCAGCACTTTTGAAGTCCTTTTTAAGTTGTACTTCTATGCACATTGCGTATTATTACACTATATGTAAAATTAACATTGCCCCAGGCCTGATTACCTTATTCATGCGCCAGTCACGTGAAACTGTAAAATTTTTATAAAACAAAATATTAAAAATAATTGACTTATTCCCACACTTATATGCATAAGAAATCAGACGGCAAAA
>NQII01000051.1:0-10821 GCA_002778355.1 Clitarchus hookeri
TTTTTCTATGAGTGGTCCATAATTAATTAGGTGTTATTTTTCACGAAATAATTAATTACAATTTAATGAATGCTTTCCTACTCACACTTTTATACCGCTACTCCTGTGCTATAAAAGATGTTTCATTGGTTTTAAAACTAGTAAGCGATTCAAATTTTAAACAGAGAAACGCGAGGCACTGAAACTGATTCGTAACATCAGTTCAATAATGAGCATGAGCAAAGATGATGTGGATTCGAATCGCAAATAAAAGTTTTTCTCGTAAATTCACTGAGTAATAGCCAGGATCTCGCTGTGATAATAAGGAAATTCTCTTCAGTAAACACTTCCTCTCCTTATTGCTCTGGCGCCACAGAGCCTCTTCGCTCCTATGTGCGAGGCGTGCAGTGTTTCAGGCAGTGCGCTGTACTATGCGAATTAGATCTGTAATAGTGGGACTTTAATAACACGCGATGAAAGCCTACGAATTGAACTATGTCCATATAAGTTTACCTTTCTCTTACTTATTTAGGATACTGCGAAGGCAAGATAAAAAAAATGCTAATTTGTACCATTTTTATGAATTTTTTTATTTTGAATGCACTTAAAATGACAAAAATTTAAACAAATGCAGTCTTAGATATTTTTTACCTCAAAAAAGCAATTTTTTATTTCGTCAGTTTGGAATCTTTCAAGTCTTACCCACCTCGTCATCGCATCAGAATACAAATTTACTAGGTATTCGAATGTCAACATTATGTTTAAATTGTGGATCAAAAATTCATATGCCATTATTTATTATGTACGTGTAAATTATGATAAAATCTAAAACACTAAAATATAATTCACCTGCTGCAAGTGCTGAGAAAGTTGACAAATTCGGAGCACAATAAAGTTCCGAAGATAAATACAAAAATAAACAACATGCTCCGCTTAAAGTTTCCTCCTTCATGGGCAGGAGGGTAGGACCTTGGAAGAGGCTACAACATCGTATTTTGCGCTGATCAGACAGCAAATAAATAACCATACTTTTAATGCGTAACAATGATAAATATATATTTATTTCTCTGCCAGTGATACATGAAAATGTAAAACTTTGAATAAGGGACATTTACTCAATTTAATGCATTTTACATGTAAACCATTTTTTCGTAGTTGTTGGCAGCACAGCTCTGATTTTATAGTTTTTAATTTATATTTATTACAAAATAAATACTCTTATTTTAGACAGTGTAGTTCTATAAATACAAGTTGTAAGCAATTAAAATAGTGTTACGTGCTGCTGCTCTGCATCGCCTCCCTTGCCTCGACCCGCTCGAGCGAGTGATTCAGTGTGTCGAGGACAAGCTGCAAACCGAGGAGTTCGCGCTGGTCGGGACTCGTGCACTCCCTTTCTCGAGCGGATTGATTTTCTGGGGTTATCGTTGCATAAATGTTCCAGTAATCGCTCTTGCCACTCAGCGAGACTCGAGGTGTGGAGGACCTTCTACATCGTGCCAGCAATACTACTTAAAACGTGACGGGCCTCCGAGCCGACAGTTTTAGATTTGGAGGCGTGTTCGGCCCTTAAAAAACAGCTGTGCGAAGACAGCGAAGCGACGAGCCAACGGAGCGACGAGAGGCAACGACAGAGGCCAGCAAGAGTTAAGTTTGAGGACTGCGAGCATCAGTACAGTGGAGAGTAAGACTGGCTGAATAGGATACGCGAATTACGGAACTTTTGAAAAATGGCAATAGACAGATTAAATGTGTGTAAATAATGTGTGGNCTGAATAGGATACGCGAATTACGGAACTTTTGAAAAATGGCAATAGACAGATTAAATGTGTGTAAATAATGTGTGGGAATTAGGTAACTCTAACCAATATTAAAACATCGATAAGGGCTTTAATTATAATTGAGATAGACATTAAATATTGCGCTCACTGAGGATAACAATAGTGCAGATAGATAGTTTAATTGAGTTGGAAGATTTGAACAGCTCTTAACAAGGTCTTGAGAGCCGATTAGAGTGAAATGAGGTGAGAATGGAGCAGCACCGGAATGCAAGGGTGGGAGATCCCCGAAAAAACACGCCGACCATCTGCATCTTCCGGCACGATTCCCACTTGCGAAAATCCTGGATTGACCCGGCCGGGAATTGAACCCGGTTCGCCTTGGTGAGAGGCGAGCAGTCTAACCGCTCTGCCACTGCGGCCCCAGTTAGATTAATGTTTTTTATAATACGAGCTTTGCAAATAAACTAAAAAACACATTTAAGTCTTTTATTTTTATTAAGACGTCTTTCCTCACGAACTCGGATACGCCCCTGGCATCTTGCAACTATAGAATACGTTAATGTTAATAACCGTATTAAATTACTGTTGTATATGATTTGTTTGACAGACAGACATGTTAACCGTGAGGTGTATTTGAATGGTTTGTTTCAAACAGTGTGGATACCGTAAATAGTATATCGCTAAGATTATAAACGTTATTTTAAGCAAAGAAACACACGAAAATTTGTAAGTTTCCAGCAATGTTTGAGTGTTTGAAGCGTTGTTAATTGTTACATGTGGCTCGTGATACTTTTCATTGTTTAATAAATAATGTTCCATGACACCTGAGGGGCGTATCTGATTTCGTGATGATGGAGGTCTCAATAAAAATAAAAGAACGAAATTATATTTTAATTTATTCACACAGCTATTATTTACAGCATTAATTTATCTATATCCACTATTAATCTTTCTATTTCACAGTGAGCCCAATATTTAATGTCTATTTCAACTCTAATTAACGTTCCTTCTTAAGGTCTCGGTTTGGTTACAGTCAATTAACTTATAATCATCATTGACATACTTTCAGTCTGACTGTTGCCATCATTTGTAATATCTTTCACTCACGCATCCAGTCCAATAGTTCAGCCTGCCAGTAACACAATTCGCTGCGCCGATGCTTGCAGTCGCAAATTTTCCTCCCGCTGGTCACTTTTCTCGCCGCTTGTTTCTCTTCTCGCTCGTCGACTATCGTTAAAACTTCAGCCACTCATCAATTCCCGGCTCGGAGACCCATCGCACTTTTATACTCGCTGGCCTTGATCTGGAAATTTCGTGGAGTTGTTCTTGTATGCCCCTGTCGGAAGCGACGTCACGCCCTGCTGGACACAGGGCGTGACACAGTAGATATGGGTTCCTTGAATGGACGTCAATAACAGGCATATTAACACCGGTGTTGCACATTACACAAAAAGTGTTTACTTCCACGTTAGTCAAACTCGCTACATATTAGTCTGTTGCCAACCCAAGCAGGTAGGAGACGAGCTGGAGTAGAGGAGTGGCAGAATGTAAAGGCGGGGCAATATGAGTGCCCCGAGAAATCTCGCCGGCTGATTGTAACGTTCGCACACTTCCCACATGCGAAAATCCGGTTGATCCCGCCGGGAATCGAACCCTGTTCGCCTTGGTGTGAGGCGAGTGGAGGTAGGAGTCGTTTGTTCGTTGCGGAGTATCACATTTCCATTGAAAGTACGCTGGAAAATATTCTACATATTTTAGCACCTTTCTGTAACCCACCAGACACCAAATGCGCTACGTAACTTCTGTTTTTCTGAGCACGACTTCAGGATAAGTACTTTTAATAAAGGAGTTTTCTCGGGTAAGTTTCGCGAGAACTGCTAGCGAAGACTCCCGGCATATTTGAAGATCTTCAAGAGTGAAGAGAAGAGTCCCGATTTTTCATGACGTCCCTATGGGCAAGGCCTTAGTTGTACTTTTGCTTAATATAGTTTAGGGCGTAGATTTAGTGTTTTCTTTGTTCAAGCATGCAAACTGAGCGTGTGTTTATTTACTTTTTGTGTCATTTGCCTTAATTTCCTCATAATATTCCTGTGGTCCTGACATGAAGAAAATCTCTGTCCACCGTCTGACCGTTCGACAAACTTAAATCTAATTACCTACAAATCGACTGTATAGTGCATTTTAATTAAATTTTTTATGGAAAAGTGCCTAACTTTAAAATGGAGTTTATCGATGCTTTTTTATAACTGAGTTCGTAAGAAATACGTAGTTTTTGAATGGTCGCGGTATGTTGTATGTTTAGTGAGTGTGATATACTTGACAATCTTGTGGTGAGCTTATAGTATGCTTCGGGTATTTTCGGTGAGTGTTATATGCTTCCGGAAAGTAAACAATAATTTATTTTTGGTTTCTTTGGTATATGTAGTACGCTTAACGAGTAGGATATATATTTCGAATGGTCGTGGTATCTTTGCAGCATGTAAGTATATATTATATGACTATAGAATGTTCGTAGTTATGTTTGACTGTTGTGGTAAGCTTGGAGAGTGTGTCATGTCAAATGTAAGTGGTGAGCTTGAATAATTGAACTGAAGGATGGGACCGAGTCAAATGGCGCAAAGATTCATATTTGGTCTCGCATTCGGGAGGACCGGGATTTAAATCACTGCTTGGCCATCCTGATTACGGTTTCCCATGGTTTCCCGAAATTCCAGGCAAATTCTGGGTTCCTTACTACAAGCCATTGCCGTTTCCTTCCCCGTTCTTGCTTTTCAGAGTAATTTGCTTTGTCTTTAATGACCTCGCTGTCGACGAGAAGTTAAGGCTGAAATCAATGAGAATTTGGTGTACATGAAAATGAATTTTTTTTTTTTGTCATTCCTGTTAAAGACAGATATATATCACCAGTGACTGTTTTGAGCAGAATAATACGTGCTTCTTTACTATCGAAGCCTTTTGCAACATACGTATATAGCCTGTCTCCTGGAAAGATCAACATACTTAATAATTAAATAAAAAATTACTGAAAAACTAATTGTTATATTTGCGTCAATACAAAGCTTGAGAGTATAATTTCCTCACACTTACGATTTGTTTCAAATCTATATCTTCAAATCGTTCTCGAAAACCTAACTTCATTAACGCCTGTACCTATACCAAATTCTCACTGATTTCAAATCAGGCAACAACCTTAAGCCCTTCGAACCTACTGCTCGCCCAAATGATCTTCATAGTGGTGGAAGGTTGAGACACGGGCGCTAGCGTAGCTATTGAGATGGAACAATGAACTCCGAGCAGAGGGAAATCTATGTACGATATCTAACCTCGTACGCAAGCGCGTGTACATGCACAGAAATGTTGAGCACAAACCCGGGAATCAGCCTCAAACTACACTGGAAATTCAACACACTGCAAGGAATTTATAGTCATTGTTACACTGGCCACCTGCACCCGAGCGCTTTCGTTCTTTCTAAAGGGAGAAGGGAGGACTAAAGAGGGAAGGAACGATGAAAAAAGGGGATAGTGTGACCTTGTGTAGTTACTATATTTTTCTGATGCACACTTGCCTTGGTGGAGTAGTGCCTACCTACCTGAAAAATGAAGTGCACAGAATTTTCTAAGACGAACCGCAATAATTGTCTAGGATCCATATGACGGGTTTTCCGTACAAAGCCGACGAAATACATGTAAGTGGGAAACCTTGCACCGCCCAAGTATGTGCATGACAGTGATATCTCGTATAGAACTTCTAGTCTGGAACTTCCGTAGCCCTAAACTTATGCTTTAGTGAGCGCAGCCAGCATGTTAATACCTAGTAGCATAGCCCACCATTTTAAGTTGGGAACGCTCTACGGTACAAATCCATGCCGAAATTAGTAAAACTGGTGGGAGGAGGTTGTTTTCACATTTTAAAAATATGAAACATTTTTTAAAGAATTTTTAGATAGTTATGTGTGTGGCTATAACGGCGTGAAGAGATGCACTATTAGCATGCATGGTCATATAGTTCACACAATATTACTGAAAGGCCTTTCCCGGCATCGCGGTATCTGGACACCTATATACAAATCACAGACATAGATAACCAATGAGGTGCTGCTACATGTCTTACTCGCGTTGAGACGCAAGGAAACGTTATACTTGCATCGTTATATTCGTTTTATTCCTATATGATGCCCACCTGTGTAGGTTGTGCCCTGCCCCCCCCCCTCGTTATAGNAGTTAATCCAGCTGTTACTTCGGATAATCCCGGCTGCCGGTGTTCTGCACCACATTTACACCATGTAAAAAAAATTTCAGGCTGTAACGCCGAGATTGCGTAGAGAAGTGAAAACTAAGATGAAAATACAAGGGGCATTTTTTATTATGGCAAATCGTATGGTCTCAGCAGCCCCATGACTAGCGTATGATCGTGTGTGGGGCATTACACCAGTTACGCAGTACTGCTGTGATAAAGGCAGTAAACCATGCATTGTTAAGTTTAACATGTAATAAATCACGTAATACAAGTAAGTCTACATATGTATTAACACAAACCACTTTACAGTAAAATCATAGTAGCCGAACTAGTGATCCACAACACTTTGTTAGAGAGGCGAGATTCACATCAGATGTTCAAAGTATTCACCGTCCATTAGCTGGAATGCTACCACACGCCGCAGAATATTGCCTTACACAATATTCAGCACGTCCTCAATCGTAGTAATCGGGGCGTGAAATATTTCCGCCATATACGCAATGTCATAAGCTAGATTCATGGGGCCGCTGCGACTAATACAGTATGAACAGTATATTCGTTGCAGTTTTCACTTCTCTACGCAACACCGGTGTNCGCAATGTCATAAGCTAGATTCATGGGGCCGCTGCGACTAATACAGTATGAACAGTATATTCGTTGCAGTTTTCACTTCTCTACGCAACACCGGTGTTACAATCCACAAATATTTTTTTGCGCGTTATATAAGCATGTAGCAAATGTTGACACACTGCTTGCTATTAGCAAATATATTCTATCGAATATATTTTGGACAGGGCCGCAATGCGACTTGGCATCTTATGACGCCACGCCGCTGCACATTATTTGTATTTCTTATTGCTGATGCTTTCTACAGATAATTGTTTTAATGATAAATTGGAGCCTTTAAGTACTGAACATGCTATTTCAACAAACAGCAGCGCATTAGAACATCATCCTGAACATCGCTTTACATTACTCTAATTTAACAGGTTCTGATGTGTGTGCAAATCACTGAAAGCAAAAATTACAAATGACCATCTCAAAAAGAGAGAAACTGTGAAATGGAAACCATATTCCACCCTCAAATTGTAATCCTGTGACATTTTTTATTGGAAGCTTTATACGCCCGCCTTGTGGGGTGGGTTCGTAACTGTTCCCAACTTGCAGATCAAAGTGCGAGCGGCGGAGATCACAGCTTGTTGTGATACCGGGGGATGACTCGGTTCGCCTGTGTAAGCGATGATAACGTAGCAGGGCGTAAGGGAGAAGAGGAGGTGGTCTTCTAAAGTGTTATCTCGGCGGCTGTTGACTCTCGGTCCACTTCGCCGGCGCTCTCGACGGTGAACTAGGCGGGGCGTCTAGTTCTTTCTCGCAGGGACGGCAGCCCTCTAGCCCCCTGCATGTACACATGGGCCGCAGATTAACCCCCGCGGTCGATAGTTGCATGTCGCAAGTTCCCGGCACATCCTCTGCTGCTGCTCTTCGCACCCGTCTGCACCGCTGCGCAGTTCTGCCGGCTCGCTCCTCATCTCCCGCCATTTGTCCGCCGTTTTCGCTGGGGACATGGCAGGGGGCATGTTCAGTTGTGCATCCCACCCTCCCCGGCGTGTGGTACCTCCCTCCCCCTGGGTACAAAAAATTACGATCNGGGCATGTTCAGTTGTGCATCCCACCCTCCCCGGCGTGTGGTACCTCCCTCCCCCTGGGTACAAAAAATTACGATTATGCCAGCGCGACCAAACACAATACAGCCCTCCTTACCAATCTGTCTCTTCTAGACATTTAAACACCCTTTTAATAAAGATCACCCTTTCCCATCCCTTGTTCTAGCATAAGCCTTTTTCTGCTTCATAAATTGCATGCATTTTTGCAATTATTTTCTCCCGAAGGGTTTTTATGATGTGTGTGTTGATCTGGGGGTTTCGACACAGGCCCCTTCCTTCATTCGTACTCCCGGTCAATTTATAACGGGAGGTAACCATGGCCCCAATCGCGGCCATGTTTATCCAACCCAAAAAGCTGCGAGCATGTTATTACGAATTAGTTTTTAAGTCAATTCATACCTGAAAGTGGCTATGGGCGTAGCTAAATAAGTTATGATTAGATAGAGCCCAACCGTATAAGATGGGGTTTATTGAACATAAGGACTATACAATAACTTTTTACGTGACTATTGATCGGGGGAGCTTAAATGGAATGCCAAAATGCTAATTAATTATAGTAAGTTTCATTACCGCATGCCACTACTATTACAATTTAATTGAAAAGTCCCCACCATGTTCATGACGCCGGAGGCTGATTCTAGGAGGTGGTTAACGACGGCCGGACACACCCATCTCCATGTTTCTTGGTCCGCTGCCCCGACGACAAAATACACTGCTCCTAGTATTACGCTGGTCTATATCGGGCGCCGTGTTTAATATTTTCGGCCCCGTTTACTGGCCAGCGGAGAGGATTTCTGCAACTGTATTTCGCAAGGTGTTATTGCAATCACGCTCGTGCCCTGGTTCGATGTTTGAAGGTGTGATCAGCCAGGCCGTTCAGCTAAGGCTGGATCACTTCATAACAATGTGCCCTTGTAGTTAGAACCTTACCTGAATGCCTAGGCATGTGGACTCTGCCCTCAGATGCACTGATGTCCCTTCTCTCCCTAGGACCTCGGACGCTGTTCTTAGTTTTGAGGTAGATTAGGAAAAAATTGTTTTTGGATGTAAGCGAGGGAGTTATCTTTCGGTTAGCCGCCCGTCTCAAAAGCTTGGGTAAGGGGTGGTAGCACGGCGCATACATATACTACCGGTCCAGCTCCCTCCCCCCTCTCAAAAACTCGGAAGTACTTCNGGATCACTTCATAACAATGTGCCCTTGTAGTTAGAACCTTACCTGAATGCCTAGGCATGTGGACTCTGCCCTCAGGTGCACTGATGTCCCTTCTCTCCCTAGGACCTCGGACGCTGTTCTTAGTTTTGAGGTAGATTAGGAAAAAATTGTTTTTGGATGTAAGCGAGGGAGTTATCTTTCGGTTAGCCGCCCGTCTCAAAAGCTTGGGGAAGGGGTGGTAGCACGGCGCATACATATACTACCGGTCCAGCTCCCTCCCCCCTCTCAAAAACTCGGAAGTACTTCTCACCGTTGCCTTCCTTGCTATTTTCGCGTTTGAGGCTCAGACGCACGGGAGCGATGAGAGCTGCACTGGCACGCGCATCGAGTCCGTCATCGCCGCTACCCACAAGTTTCTGTTCTGGCGCGCAGTGTTTTCGTGTCTTGCTGAGTGTGCACATGAGACTTGAAGCAGCGACACTATAATTAAGTAGTCTGTAGAAAAGTTCAATATAAATTTCTTCCGTTGTTTCCCTCGTATCCGATTGGTACCTTCAATGATAGAGAAACACGAAAACAAAAAGTTTTTAACAATATCGGATATGTTTAAAGTAATATTTATAACATGCGTGATCTCTTGGAAGTATCATTCCATCCTCGCCCGAGGTAAGTTTTCTTTCCGCAGGTTAAACAAATTGGGGAAACTTTTAATAGTTGCGCCAAAAAATGCGTTTCTTTAAAAATTCTGTAATGCAGTTCAAGCGCCAGGTAGGCGACCGCGTTGATTTGTAGTGTTTCCCAGTCCAGTGGCGTAACTTACGGGAGGCGCACGGGTTATAGGAGGCGTGTCAATTAAGTAAGAGTGCTGTTGGGCTGTCGNCCAGTGGCGTAACTTACGGGAGGCGCACGGGTTATAGGAGGCGTGTCAATTAAGTAAGAGTGCTGTTGGGCTGTCGTGCTGTGGGAAATTTTTTTTCAACAGATGGCAACACTGAGTGGTAGTGGGGGGTCTCCTGAACACAACGAGCACCAGCGACCCTCGTCAGTAGCAAAATTCGCCTCGTAGTGTCCGTTTCTGTGAAATATGTCAATCAGAAATCCCGCCAAGTGCGAGGTGCGCGCTGTCATAAGGTTCCTTCTCGCGGAAGGTAAAACGCCGACTGAAATTTTTGCACGGATAAAAACTGTTTATGGCGAAGGTGCTATGAACCGAACGAAAGTTTTTAAGTGGTGTCGTGAGTTTAATGAAGGAAGAACGAATATTCATAACGAGGAAAGGAGTGGAAGACCTTCAATTTTGACCGATGAGTTGGTGAAAAAAATCGAGGAAACTGTTCGTGAAGACCAATGATTGACAGTGGATGAAATGTCTGCGATGTTACCACAAATTTCCAGATATCTGTTACAAGGAACAATTACATAAACGCTGGGATATCGAAAATTGTGCTCAAGATGGGTTCCAAAACAACTGACAGAGCAGCACAAATTGAATCGTGTCGCTAGCGCTCGTGAGTTCCTTGAGCGATTTGAATTGGAAGGTGGGGATTTTCTGAGCTCCATTGTGACTGGTGATGAAACATGGGTGACTCATTACACTCCTGAGACAAAAAGACAGTCGTCACAGTGGCGGCACACTGGTTCCCCATCTGCTAAAAAAATCAAAACCTAAATTTCGGCCAAAAAAAATCATGGCAACCGTATTTTGGGACCAAAAAGGGATCATTTTGATCGATTTTTTTGCCTCAGGGGGAGACGATTACTGCAGCACGATACTGTGAGACCCTACAAAAGCTCAAGATAGCAATTCAAAACAAACGGAGGGGAATGTTGACGAAGGGAGTGTGTTTGTTGCACGAAAAAGCCAGCCCGCACACGGCCAACGCCACCAAGGCTCTTTTGAACTCGTTTGGTTGGGACATTTTGAACCTCCCTGCATACTCCCCTGACTTGGCACCTTCAGATTTTCATCTTTTCACCTTCCTGAAGACTCACATGGGTGGAAAAAAATTT
>NQII01000051.1:22378-115266 GCA_002778355.1 Clitarchus hookeri
TAATATTTCTGCAATCACTTCCCATCTGTCTAAGTGCTCTTGGACGTCGTCCCCGAACTGGAAGTAGGAGGAGACCATCCAACATTCCCATGAGCCTTTTGACATTTGGACACACACGTGATGTGCATTCGATACACTAGCCATCATCGATATATCCATATCCTGNATCCGCACACATGACTAATGACTTTCCTCTTAATATTTCTGCAATCACTTCCCATCTGTCTAAGTGCTCTTGGACATCGTTCCCGAACTGGAAGTAGGAGGAGACCATCCAACATTCCAATGAGCCTTTTGACATTTGGACACACACGTGATGTGCATTCGATACACTAGCCATCATCGATATATCCATATCCTGGTTAGTCCCCAATACTCCAGCCTTCGGGTTTAAACCACAATCGCATACTCTGCCCCGCAGGCCCACCACAGTGTCGAACGGGACGTAGGGTTCTTGAAATAGCACCACATCCAGTCTCTGCTCCACCACTATCCTGTTCATCTCTGCGGCCACCACCGCCGACTGCTGCATATTTATTTGTCCACATCTAATGATGTTTTTAGACTCCATAGTCTATCCTGGTGAGTTCTACGGATAAAGCTTTTTGGTAAGCTGGACAATCTCTTGAGTCCACTCTGTGGTCATGCTGCAGTCCTTTCTTCTGGCAGTTGACGCAAATGTCTTTGAAGCCAGTGCCTTTCTTTGGACAGTTCTTATACTCGTGTCCTTGGACTCCACAGCATGAACAGATGGACTCCGCATCTCTACATTTATTGGCTATGTGGCCCCACTGTTGACACTTGTAACACCTGGAGAGCGAGATATAATCTCTAACTCTGCAGCTGTCATAGCCGATGTAGATTCTCTCCTTGTCAATAAGAGCATTCCTTATCTTCGGGTCACATTCCAAGACAATGTTGACCCTATCCGTGTCCCTCCTGCCAGTTCTGTGGCTAATGGACACAGTTTTTGTGAAACTTTCCAGATTATGCCCGCCACATTCCCCATTCCTGTAGTTCTGCCTGAAAATAGTTTCAGGCAGTTTGCTATTGTCCTCTCCCCTAGGGACATCATAAATGACGACCTTGGGGCCTCTTTTCATTGGGGCCTCTAGTTNTGACCTTGGGGCCTCTTTTCATTGGGGCCTCTAGTTTGAGTCCCAATTCCTTTATTTTGGTCTGGTTATTGAGGTATTTGAAGGTCTCCTCATCCCCAGCCTCTATTATGATGCCTCCATTTCTAATTCCTTTCATGTTGCGAATCTGGAGGCCATCATCTTTAGGGTTTAACCCTTTCTTGANATGATGCCTCCATTTCTAATTCCTTTCATGTTGCGAATCTGGAGGCCATCATCTTTAGGGTTTAACCCTTTCTTGATAATCTCCCAAGTCTCCGCGCTCGTTGTGCCCTCTTTGTCTGGGTATACCAGCAGCACCTTTTTAGCGGGTTTGGGTTTGATTGCATCAGTTCCTGCGGCCTGTGCATAACTCTTGATGCTCGGTACTTCATTCTTTGCTGCAGGTGCCATCATCGAGCTTGTTTTGCTTGTTTTACTTGCTTGTTGCAAGTTTCCTATTAGCTTTGCATTCTCCATCAATGCACTATCAATATGCCCCTGGAGCTGGCTAATTTTCGGGATCAACCAGTNTATTAGCTTTGCATTCTCCATCAATGCACTATCAATATGCCCCTGGAGCTGGCTAATTTTCGGGATCAACCAGTTTGCTTGCGAACTGTTTATCTTAGAACTCTTGTTCAGAATCCACTCCATAATGTCCGAAACCAGTTCTTTTCTTTCTTTATGTGTCTCCTCCACTTTCTTTTCAATTCTAAGAATGAATTCCTCATCCCGTGAGTCGCTCCCAGTATTTGACTCTTCTGCCGGTAATTGAAACCGAAGTTTCCTACTTGCTTGGCTTTCAACCCTTGAAGTGCTGGGGGTAGAGGCCGTCCTCCTTGTGGATGATCTGGGCACCTCTTCCATGTCTTGAGTTTCTGGGAAAACTAGCCTTGCGGCTTTAAGGGGCTTCCCCTTTTTCCCTACAAGAGTGAACTCCTGTATCTTCCGTGTGGCCATTTTAAAATCATGTTCCTCATCCGAGGAAGAAGATTCGTTGCCTTCTGATCCTTCTTATTCAGTTTTTCCTCTCTCAGTATTTTCCTCATCCTCGGTCTCCTGTTTGTCTTCATCGTCGTAGACCTCTTGGATCCAGACATCTACCGTACTGAGCTTGACGCCTTGTATACATTTCCATATTTTCCTGTGGATTCTTTTCTTCCCAGGAGACATGGTATACCTTTCCCAGTTGAATTGAGAGTCCACTAGGCGACTTATAGCCGCTTCAGTGACCTCCCTTGCCCCATACTCAGCTTTTAAAAATCCAGTTAACCGTTTCCTTTTTTCTTTAAGGGTTCTTGGTTTTTCCTCCATTACTCCAAGAACCTCTATCAGGGCTGGGTACGCCTGAACCCGAGGGCTCCCTGAAGCCATCGTAGTTTTCCCGCGGCTGCGGGACCCACACTACTCTCACTACCGTGCAGTTCACAACACTAAACACAGTTCAAAATACACTTATACAAGTCTCTATGTGTGCTCACGAAAAGCAAGTCCCCACACTACTATACATACAATTACACATACAGATATAACAAGACCCCAAAGTCCATCCACTAGTCAAGCCTCAGGGCAGCCTGAGGCCGTAGGCCTCAGACTGGCTTGAATCCCTTCTCTCCCTCTTAGCCGTCCCCAGGGAATCCCGCTAGGGGAATTATGGCCACACACAGACCTCGTCCGGTGAACTAATAACCCTGTGGCCCGTTGATCCACCCGGCCGACGCAGAGGCGGGGAGATAGTGTGCCACACTGACCTCTTCAACTTCCCAGAACTTCTGTTCAGTATCCAAGGTGCAGCTAGAGCAACTTCCAAGTCCAGTTCAATTCGCCTGCAGTACCACTCACAGTATGTAAGTCTCAGGGCGACACTTTCCGGTGCGGTACCCTGAGAAAACTTTTTTTTTTTTGGTAGAGGGGCAAATAGGAATTTTCCAGTTTTTGTCTGATTTCGTAAGTAGTGTAGAGATGACCAACTGGGACATGGCGTGGGATGTGAAGATGGCGCCGCATAACTTCATGCTCTGTCATTCCGAATTGCGACATCTTAAGTGTGATTCAATGGTGGCCATCTTTAATAATGTCACGAAAATGCATGACAACCTGGGATATGTAACTTCTGTGGCAGGGCAGGCCAAGGGCGGCATACAGAGAGCACTCATGACAGAGAGAAAACAAATAAAATGAGTCTTATCCTCAAGGTTTGAAAACAATTGCGACCACGAAACAAAACCATGATACCAGTTTATCTTGCAAACATTTTATGTCCAACTACCGTTAACTCCCCTTTGAGCTTCCCTAAGTTTCACACAGCCTAACACACTGCTGTAAAAGGTAAGTACACAGTAATCTAGTAATTAAAATAAAATGTGAGATATAGAGATTGTTTTGATTCACTACCCGGTTTAATTCTTGTTACAAAAATATACCTAACAACTTTACTTTTGTAATTTGACCAATCACCATGGAACAACCAACAGGGTGAAAAAAAAACTAATCCTTAGGAGCCGCCCACACATGCTAACATACTGGAAATAAATAAAGGGTAGTGTTCTCTAATTAAATTTGTTTAAGAAAAAGAGAAGTGAAGACTAGTTTAAAGACCACAGGGGCCCATCGACCCTGAGAACGAATTACCGCAGGTGACTACCACTCTGGCCCGTTGCAACATGCCGACTCCCCATACCGCAGTTCCAACACCACACAGCTACACTCAAACACTACCCTGAAAACGACTACGGTCTACTTTAGGGGCATAAACCCTCGTTATCCCGTGTCTCTACGTTGCTGTAGGACAGGGGGAAACTCGTCAGAGCTAGTGCGCGTCCGAGTAACCACCCGATTCTTTCGTCATCTTTCCAACAGCTGCTCCCTCCTCTCTCATTTCCCGCTTACCCAAACTGTTCGCAGTCAGCTCACTCGCAGTCTGACAATCAGTGCTGAGAAGTTGTTCCCGTCTGTGGCACACTCTCCTCGACCATTGAACCACGCGTGGCCTACACTTCCTGAAAATCTCAGCAGAAACTGCCCAATGCGGTTTAACAGTCGGCGCAAAAGCTAAACTCTACGCTTGAAACTTCCTTGCGTGATTGACTGGCGCTCATGGCCTATGTACAGAAAAAAACAAACCAACCCGAAAAACTGGGGAGCCTCGCGTGAGCTCAGGCAACCCAAACCCTAACCTTGTAACAAATCAAATTTAAAAAATAAATTTTACTAACAATACGCAAAATTTTTTAAAGCCTATCCAGCACACAAAAACTACTTCTTACAATATATACCAGATGCTGACCTTTTGGATGATGTAAGTTGTTCATTATCTTGTTTTTGTACTATAATTCACTTTATTCCATTTAAATGCCCCTTTTACCATTAAAATGTCGCACGACTTTCTGAAAATTCATGTGAAGTTCCCAAATTTTTCTTGAAAATCGTTTAAGATTCTGATGAAATTTTTTATCTAGCATTGCACTTTTGGTTTACCATGGTGAAAACATTCTGATAATACACAACTGATAATAAATAATTGCGTAAAACACGAAAAATTTATCCTGAAAAATACCTTACTCCCAAATGCGGCTAGAGGGCATCGAAAAACTGGGAAATTGTAGCCGAATTAAGGGAATACATATTTAATTTCATTTTCACTTCTACAACTTAAAGACATAGGTTTGCCGATTTGACTGTCAGTAAATGCATATTTTTGAGAATAATTTGAATATGATGTCAGAATTGTTAATTTATCATAATGTCACCATCTTCATTCACTCGATGCCATAAGGATTATATAGGCATTTATTTGAGTATAATAACTGCATGTGAGCAAACAAAGCTTGAATGGGACAGTGGTCATCCAGTTTTAAGTAATGTTATAAGAATAGTATACACCGAGGCGACAAAAGTCATGGGATACATCCTAATATCGTGTCGGACCTCCTTCAGCCCGGCAAAGTGCAGCAACTCGACGTGGCATGGACTCAACAAGTCGTTGGAAGTCCCCGGCAGAAATATTGAGCCATGTTGCCTCTATAGACGTCCATAATTGCGAAAGTGTTGCCGGTGCAGGAGTTTGTGCGCGAACTGACTTCTCGATTATGTCCCATAAATATGGTTCATGTCGGGCGATCTTGGTGGCCAAATCATTTGCTGGAATTGTCCACAACGTTCTTCAAACCAATCGCGAACAGTTGTGGCCCGGTGACATGGCGCATTGCCATCCATAAAAATTACATCGTTGTTTGGGTACATGAAGTCCATGAATGGCTGCAAGTGGTCTCCAAATAGCTGCACATAACCCTTTCCAGACAATGATCGGTTCAGTTGGACCAGAGGACCCAGTCCATTCCATGCAAAAACAGCCCACACCATTATGGAGCCACCACCAGCTTGCACAGTTCCTTGTTGACAACTTGGGTCCATGGATTCGTGGGGTTTGCGCCACACTCGAACCCTACAATCAGCTCTTACCAACTGAAATCGGAACTCATCTGACCAAGCCACGGTTTTCCAGTCGTCTAGGGTCCGACCGATATGGCCACGAGCCCAGGAGAGGCGCTGCAGGCTATGTCGTGCTGTTAGTAAAGGCGCTCGAGTCGGTCTTCTGCTGGCATAGCCCAGTACAGCCAAAGTTCGCCGCACTGTCCTGACGGACACGTCCGTCATACGTCCCACATTGGTTCCTGCGGTTATTTCACGCAGTGTTGCTTGTCTGTTAACACTGACCATTCTGCTCACACGTCGTTGGTCTCTGTCATTAAGTGCAGGCGGTCGGTCACTGAGTTGTCCATGGTTGGAGGTTATGCCTGAAATTAGGTATTCTCGGCACACTCTTGACACTGTGGATCTCGGAACGTTGAATTCCCTAACCATTTCCGAAATTGAACGTCCCATACGTCTAGCTTCAACTACCATTCCGCGTTCAAAGTCTGTTAATTCCAGTCGTGCGACCAAAATCACGTCAGAAACCTTTTCACATGAATCACTTGACTACAAAGGAAAGCCCAGCCAATGCATTGCCCATTTAAACATTTTGTACGAGATACTACTGCCATCTGTATATTTGCATATTTCTATCCCATGACTTTTAATACCTCTGTGTAATACTCTTAGCAAACACCAACTTGTAGCCAAAATCGGACATCATTTAGAGACTTCTGTAGTTAGGACCTTGTAATTTGTAGTGTACCAGAAGAATAAAAATCCAAACAAGAAAATATTTTTGTAACGCAATACTATAAGCATTGTGGGCCGCTATTTTCATGTAATTGGTGATAAAGCGACAAAACTCAGACCACAGGCAACATACCCAATCCCGACAAGGCGATATGTCATGTTAAGAATTAATCCCTTGTATAAGCATAATTTGCGGTCATTCCCATANACCCAATCCCGACAAGGCGATATGTCATGTTAAGAATTAATCCCTTGTATAAGCATAATTTGCGGTCATTCCCATACCAATTCAATAATAACCACAAAATTCAGATTGTAGGCAACCATCCTACAAATATGTATAGGAATACATGACCACCATTCCTTAACTGTTTGCGGTACATCCAAAAAAATTCATTTTCTAGGACACTTTCCTGGTCCCGAACAAGTCTATGCAACATGTTAGGTACTGAGCTATTTATGGAACTAGTTGGCCACAATCATTGAATCTTTATAAATAATGTTAACATATTCATCTGTAGGGACTATTTCTATCTTCGAAAAAACCGATGTAATGCATCATGCCACAAATCTTAAAAGAATAGCTTGTATTTTCACAATTGTATGACATAGGCGTAAAAACCTCCAAATCGGAACATAGGGGGACCCCATGTACCGTTATACAGGATATTGTAATTATTACCAAACTCTGCAAGAAGTTATCGTTGTAATGCTGTCGATGTTGGTCGTAGAAAGAAATGAAACATTGGGTAAATAATTCTACGGTAGAGATGTTGAAATTCGGGAGGACCGGTAGACAGGAGGGTATGGGAAGGAACAGGGCGGATAACATAGGAAAGCTTGTAGGAAAGTCACATCATGTTAGTCGGTCTGCCGAAACCAGCAGGGAGCCAAAGGGATATAAAATAGGAGGGGGTATNTAGGAAAGTCACATCATGTTAGTCGGTCTGCCGAAACCAGCAGGGAGCCAAAGGGATATAAAATAGGAGGGGGTATGAAAAAGGTTTTTAACAAAAAAGAAAATCTGGAGAAAATATAATTTATATAGGTCTGCCGAAAGTTGCAAAGTAGTGTTACATAGGCGGTTCGGGACCACTCTTTCTAAAAGTTATTTTTAAAAATGTCTGGGAAGATCTCTCATCCCCAGCATTCCGCACATTTTAGAATCTGATCTAATTATAACTTCTATACCAAGTACACAAACTATTTAAAATACAGAGTGACACATTTTATAACACACTTAAGGTAATTCGATGTAATGTTACAGGCAAGGAATACATTTTATGTAATAAAGATACCTTTATTGTTCTATAGACAGGGAGTCAATTTCCTTTTCTAATTTATTTACATCACAGTACGGTAGTAATACAGTTACATTCTGAATGTTTATTATATGAATATAATTTTATTTAAACGAAGATTGCAACCCAGACATAAAAATATTCGTTGTAACAAACACTTCCTGAGAGCAGNAATATAATTTTATTTAAACGAAGATTGCAACCCAGACATAAAAATATTCGTTGTAACAAACACTTCCTGAGAGCAGTTGGCGAAAAAATAATTTCTTATAGTCCTGTTACATGTCGCTTGTTTTCATCGTGCGAGTAAGCGAAGAGTGTGTGGAGGACAGAGTGGTGATATGATATCGGGTAGCGAGAACGGAGGAATGAAGGTCAAGTAAGCGATAATCCAAGAAGCACGTATTTTGTTTCAAAAAGCGAGGCACCAAGATAAAACTTTTGTGACTCGCATGCCCTGACCTTCAGCAAATAGAATTTGTCCATTTATCCGAAGAATTTTCTGGTTTACTGACCTAGTTTCTCTCAGAGTGACTCGGGGTGTGGCGAACCTTCCAGGTCAAGGTTAGTGACTATAAAAGTGCGTCGTGCCTTCGAGCCGGCAATGGAATAGAAAGTTTATGAGAGTCGGGAGTCTGGGCGATTGTGCGACGTTAAGCGATAAACGAGGAACTAGAACTGGAACGAGTAATGCCTGAAATGACCAGCAGGAGGAAAATTTGTGACTGCGAGCATCAGAGCAGTGAAAGTGTGACTAGCACACTGGAATGTTGGACTGAATGCATGATTGAATGACATTACAAATTATGGCGACAGACTGAATGTGTGTTAATGATGAGTATGAGTTAATTGACTATAACCAAACAGAAACATTAAGGNAATTATGGCGACAGACTGAATGTGTGTTAATGATGAGTATGAGTTAATTGACTATAACCAAACAGAAACATTAAGGAGGACGTTAATTAGAGTTGAAATTGACATTAAATACTGTGCTCACTGAGAAACAAAAATTAATATTGCAGATAGACAATTTAATGCTGTATGCAATAGCTGCATGAATAAATTAAAAATCGAATAGTTATTTTAGTTTTATTAACACCTCCATCCCTTACGAACTGAGATATGCCTCTCTCGCATCTTGTAACACCGGTGTCAGAAGTAAGATGGAGGCATTTAATTGTAAATTAAGTTAAGTAACAGACTAGTATTAAGTGATATTTCAAAAATTAATTTATTGTGATAGTTGTCTGCCACAAAGTTAAGACTGTTTTACACAACTATTGCAGTGAATGTTAGCTAGAAAAATGTCTGCACAACTGGAAGTACTGCGAGCATTAATTGAGGGATTAGGTAGCTAAGTGAGCGCAAGTATTAATAGGCTTGATAATAAAATTAGTTGCATGAAAGAAAGTGTTGAAGAAACTTTAAATGCCCCAATTAATAGTGTAGTAGAAAGTGTAAACGAGAATGTAAATAGCCAGATAACTATATAACTAATATGAGTGTATTAGTAGATAGGAAAATTGACTCTGTAAATGAAAATGTAGTTAAAAAAATAGAAGACATCAGCGAGTTGTACACTGAAGAGCCAAAAAAACTTGTACGCCTGCCTAATATCGTGTAGGGCTCCCGCGAGCACGCAGAAGTGCTGCAAGACGATGTGGTATGGACTCGACTAATGACTGAAGGTATGCAGGAGGAAATTCACACCATGAGTCCTGCAGGGNTAGGAAAGTCACATCATGTTAGTCGGTCTGCCGAAACCAGCAGGGAGCCAAAGGGATATAAAATAGGAGGGGGTACGAAAAAGGTTTTTAACAAAAAAGAAAATCTGGAGAAAATATAATTTATATAGGTCTGCCGAAAGTTGCAAAGTAGTGTTACATAGGCGGTTCGGGACCACTCTTTCTAAAAGTTATTTTTTAAAATGTCTGGGAAGATCTCTCATCCCCAGCATTCCGCACATTTTAGAATCTGATCTAATTATAACTTCTATACCAAGTACACAAACTATTTAAAATACAGAGTGACACATTTTATAACACACTTAAGGAAATTCGATGTAATGTTACAGGCAAGGAATACATTTTATGTAATAAAGATACCTTTATTGTTCTATAGACAGGGAGTCAATTTCCTTTTCTAATTTATTTACTTCACAGTACGGTAGTAATACAGTTAATATAATTTTATTTAAACGAAGATTGCAACCCAGACATAAAAATATTCGTTGTAACAAACACTTCCTGAGAGCAGTTGGCGAAAAAATAATTTCTTATAGTCCTGTTACATGTCGCTTGTTTTCATCGTGCGAGTAAGCGAAGAGTGTGTGGAGGACAGAGTGGTGATATGATATCGGGTAGCGAGAACGGAGGAATGAAGGTCAAGTAAGCGATAATCCAAGAAGCACGTATTTTGTTTCAAAAAGCGAGGCACCAAGATAAAACTTTTGTGACTCGCATGCCCTGACCTTCAGCAAATAGAATTTGTCCATTTATCCGAAGAATTTTCTGGTTTACTGACCTAGTTTCTCTCAGAGTGACTCGGGGTGTGGCGAACCTTCCAGGTCAAGGTTAGTGACTATAAAAGTGCGTCGTGCCTTCGAGCCGGCAATGGAATAGAAAGTTTATGAGAGTCGGGAGTCTGGGCGATTGTGCGACGTTAAGCGATAAACGAGGAACTAGAACTGGAACGAGTAATGCCTGAAATGACCAGCAGGAGGAAAATTTGTGACTGCGAGCATCAGAGCAGTGAAAGTGTGACTAGCACACTGGAATGTTGGACTGAATGCATGATTGAATGACATTACAAATTATGGCGACAGACTGAATGTGTGTTAATGATGAGTATGAGTTAATTGACTATAACCAAACAGAAACATTAAGAAGGGCGTTAATTAGAGTTGAAATTGACATTAAATACTGTGCTCACTGAGAAACAAAAATTAATATTGCAGATAGATAATTTAATGCTGTATGCAATAGCTGCATGAATAAATTAAAAATCGAATAGTTATTTTAGTTTTATTAACACCTCCATCCCTTACGAACTGAGATATGCCTCTCTCGCATCTTGTAACACCGGTGTCAGAAGTAAGATGGAGGCATTTAATTGTAAATTAAGTTAAGTAACAGACTAGTATTAAGTGATATTTCAAAAATTAATTTATTGTGATAGTTGTCTGCCACAAAGTTAAGACTGTTTTACACAACTATTGCAGTGAATGTTAGCTAGAAAAATGTCTGCACAACTGGAAGTACTGCGAGCATTAATTGAGGGATTAGGTAGCTAAGTGAGCGCAAGTATTAATAGGCTTGATAATAAAATTAGTTGCATGAAAGAAAGTGTTGAAGAAACTTTAAATGCCCCAATTAATAGTGTAGTAGAAAGTGTAAACGAGAATGTAAATAGCCAGATAACTATATAACTAATATGAGTGTATTAGTAGATAGGAAAATTGACTCTGTAAATGAAAATGTAGTTAAAAAAATAGAAGACATCAGCGAGTTGTACACTGAAGAGCCAAAAAAAACTTGTACGCCTGCCTAATATCGTGTAGGGCTCCCGCGAGCACGCAGAAGTGCCGCAAGACGATGTGGTATGGACTCGACTAATGACTGAAGGTATGCAGGAGGAAATTCACACCATGAGTCCTGCAGGGCAGTCCACAAATCCATAGGAGTGCAAGGTGGTGGAGATCTCTTCTGAACAGCACGTTGCAAGGCATCCCAGATATGCTCAATAATGTTCATGTCTGGTGATTTAGGTGGCCATTGGAAGTGTCTAAAGTCAGAAGAGTGTTCCTGGAGCCACTCGGTAGCAACTCTCGGCGTGTGGAGTGTCGCATTGTCCTGCTGGAATTGTCCACGTCCATCGGAATGCACAATGCAGGTGATCGGACAGGATGCTTACGTATCTGTCACCGGTCAGAGCCGTATCTAGACGTATCAGGGGTCCCATTTCACGCCAACTGCACACGCCCCATACCATGACAGAGCCTACACAAGCTTGAACAGTTCCCTGTTGACATGTAGGGTCCATGGAGTCATGAGGATGTCTCCATACCCGTACACTAGTGTGTCCCGTCCATGTATGAGATAAAGTTTTTTTTGAGCTACACTATCGCAAGATGTATCAAAATTCGCGTAATTTTACACAAATAACGAAAAAGATTTTAAAAAACTAAAATTGTGTGTCATCTTGAGAGCTCTACCGCACTTGAAGTTTTGTAAAATTTACGTTTTCACAGACCTGAACCGTATTCCTGAAGTAATACAAAAATCAAGTTTAAAAGGTATTTTACTATTGAAATAAAGAAACAAATCACAATAAAACAAAATTAACAAAATAGAGCTTATAATCAATGACAAAAACTTAGAATTAAAACTTATTTTTATGTCCAAAATTTGGCATTTATGCTCGAGATTGCAACCTGGTTCTAATAAAGCCATCTCTAGAAGTAGCATCAGTTTCACTTTGTGAGGCTTCTGTTACCAGTTTAACACATATTTCCACTGATTGTGTGTGACAAGGAAAGTCAACAATTTCCAAGCTCTTATCTTTTGCCATGATTTGAAGGTCCTCATTAGAAATATGTTGGAGAACCGGCGGTGCTGTAACCTGACACTCGTGCCACACAATAATTTCGGTGTAATCTCTAGCAGAGAAGTAAATTTTTGGTGTTTTAAATATCCTGTGTTTAGTGGTACTTTCAGCTTCTCTAGCTTTTATTATTCTTCGCAATGCCAGCTCCTGAATGTGGTATCTATCATCAAACAACATACTCACAAGTAGGTTTTCTGGGCGCGCAAAAAAAGCATTTCTTTCGATAACAGAATCCACAACAAATCTCAGATTTTCAGGTAAAAATCGAGAATATATAATCAGTTGGAAAATATGTTTGGCTCCGTCCTTAAAATACGTCTTTTGCTTGATTAGGAACCAAATCGGAGCGTATACTTTAACCACGTAGTTGACAATTAATTGCAGATTTTCTGATGGGCGACGTAAAGTCTGAGTATACGATTAGCAGAAGTAAGCCATCTCGAGTGCGCCATTTTTCCAGGTTGACGGTTTGCCAGCTCAGAAGTACAGGAACCAGTTGATACAGCTTGGCATATCTCATAAAGATATTTTTGATCCGTACTTAGTTCATCGGCCACATTTTTCGGCAAGTCAGGCAAATTACCAGCCACCGCACAAAAAGACAGCGTGGTTTTATTTTCGCAACCAGCTAATTGTTTTCCAATAGGTCCGGAATATTCTCTAGGACCCGAAGTGCAACCATCTAAGGTCAAGAATAAATTATGAAGGGGTAACTCATTGACATGAAGCATACAAACACACCATTGTAACAGTCTCTTGAAATACTCCTCTAAATATTGTATCACGCCACCCTTCCAGCCGGTGTTAGTTGCAGTTCCGCCACATCCAACGCAAATCACGTCATCTAAATTCCAACCTTGACCCTCTAATAAAGTTGTGATCGAAGTAAGAATTCCCTTTGCAGTGCCACGACTTGGCGTTGTGTGTCCCAAATAAATTGATCCAGGTTCTGCTAAAATTGAGATGTGCTCTTCTAAAACTTCTTTGCGATGGTAACGGTCCACCATTTTCTCATTTATCAGAGCCTTGTATTTTCGTTCATCNGTCCACCATTTTCTCATTTAGCAGAGCCTTGTATTTTCGTTCATCAAAGTAAATGCTTTTTATAACAATACCTCCAATATATTTTGAAGCTTCTACCCCGGCTTTAGATACAGCTCTGTGGATCTTGTTTTTATCAATTACCAGAGTTAAATCTTCGGTAGAAACCAAGCCGACGTCAGCCAAAACCGCAGAAGCAACAGCAGAAGATCGCGTCGATAAACCGTATCTATCACAGACCTTAGCAACTGTTGGCAATGGCAATGTATTCCGATTTACCATTAAAGTCGATGGTGTCTCTGAAGAAGGCGTGTTTGTCGGNCTTACCATTAAAGTCGATGGTGTCTCTGAAGAGGGCGTGTTTGTCGGGGATACCTCTATTATTGGATATGTTTCTGGGGAAGATTCACGCACCGAATCTTCATCACAATNACAGCAGAAGATCGCGTCGATAAACCGTATCTATCACAGACCTTAGCAACTGTTGGCAATGGCAATGTATTCCGATTTACCATTAAAGTCGATGGTGTCTCTGAAGAAGGCGTGTTTGTCGGGGATACCTCTATTATTGGATATGTTTCTGGGGAAGATTCACGCACCGAATCTTCATCACAATTTGCTGAGACAGAATCGGTTTCTTGAGTAGAACACGACTTTTTTGCTGCCCTTATTGACTCTTCAATTTGTCTCTGCTGTCGTTTCGTTAATCTAGCAGTTTATTTCTTATCAACACCGCTTATAACCATTTTCCTGTCATTCCTTTGATCCAACAAAAACTTCTCTCATTGTTGGGAAATTTCTTAGGTTTTAAACACGAACAAGATTCAAATGAAGTGCATTTACAAGCATCAACGTCGAAAAGCTTCTCAGATGACTCTAAAAAACGCTTCAGTTTGTTTTCAAAACTATCATTCCGTTTGCTTTTGGGGTATCTTTTCAAATTGAGGTACTTTTCGAAATAGGATTTCAGTAATTGAATAACTCGTTCCTTACTTACGATTGGAATCGAAGCTTTGGTCCAAATATTGTTGATCTCTTCAGAAACTGGATGGATCCTTTCCATTATACTTCAATTTCAGGTCGTTCTTGACAAATAAAATAAATTTAATGACGTCCCTTATAGTTGGTAGCTGCCGATCGTAAAGTTCTTTGTATGGTCCCAACATAGCACAAGTAGTCTCACTACGCCTCAAACTCATTATTTAAAAATCACAAAATCCGCTTCCAACACTATAACAATCGCAACTGTACTTTTATAGTACAGCCCACGCTTTGTCTTTTCTGCGTTTGACTCGACAACGNCTTATAGTTGGTAGCTGCCGATCGTAAAGTTCTTTGTATGGTCCCAACATAGCACAAGTAGTCTCACTACGCCTCGAACTCATTATTTAAAAATCACAAAATCCGCTTTCAACACTATAACAATCGCAACTGTACTTTTATAGTACAGCCCACGCTTTGTCTTTTCTGCGTTTGACTCGACAACGNCAACACTATAACAATCGCAACTGTACTTTTATAGTACAGCCCACGCTTTGTCTTTTCTGCGTTTGACTCGACAACGGACGATGCGAGGAAACGCAGTTGGCGGAGTGAGAGCGAGATCGCCAGTCAGCGCAGTGGGGAAGCGCGCGGCGCGGCGCGTGGGCAGGGGTAACCGCGGGCACTTGAGGGTATTTGCTAGTTGAAACCTAACAAATTCGAAGTCGCCGGTAACGTGTTGTTGCATGCGAATCAAACCGTCGTGTATGTATTACACCTAAATAGAACAAAAAGTAATTTTTTTATATATTTAGTTCAGGAGCCGAAATTAAGGATAGCGAAATATCACCATGAAAATGTATATTTTTCAAAACTTTGAAGATCGGTAGAACTCTAAAGACATAGTTTTATTTTATTTTTAAAATTATTTTCGTAATCTACGATCAATTACGCAAATTTTAACAGGTCTTGCTTTAAGGAAAACAAAAAAAAATATTTTCGGGATACACTACCATACACGTCCATCCGCCCAATACAATTGGAAACGAGACTTGTCAGACCAGGCAACGTGTTTCCAGTCATCAGCAATCCAATGGCAGTGTTGGCGGGCCCAGGCGAAGCNCGAGACTTGTCAGACCAGGCAACGTGTTTCCAGTCATCAGCAATCCAATGGCAGTGTTGGCGGGCCCAGGCGAAGCGTAAAGCTTTGTGTCGTGCAGTCAACAACGGTACACGAGTCGGCCTTCGGCTCCGAAATCGCATATAAATTATGGTCCGTCGAATAGTTCGCACGCTGGCACTTGTTGACCCTCCAGCATTGAAATCTGCGCCAATTTAAGAAAGTGTTGCCCGTCTGTCACGTTTAATGATTCTCGTCTCAGCAGCAAACAGGGCAAGCAAGTGCTAGAAAAAGGCCGGCCAGCGATGTCGAAGATTTGATGTTTTACCTGATCCCTGATATTCACGGTACACTCGTGAAATGGTCGTATGCGAAAATCCAAATTTTATCGCTAGCTCGGAGATGCTATGCCCCATCTCTCGTGCGCCGACTATAACACCACTNTATGCGAAAATCCAAATTTTATCGCTAGCTCGGAGATGCTATGCCCCATCTCTCGTGCGCCGACTATAACACCACTTTCAAACTCACTTAAATTTTGATAAGGATGGTAACATCGTCGTCATTGGCTAGATCGTTGAAACGGTCTACGATGTTGTCTTATATAGGCGCTGGCGAACGCATCGCGTTACTCTGATTGGTTCCATACCTCTGTTATTTGCATACGCATGCCTATACCAGTTATTTTGGCTCTCNCGCATCGCGTTACTCTGATTGGTTCCATACCTCTGTTATTTGCATACGCATGCCTATACCAGTTATTTTGGCTCTCCAGTGTAAATACCGGAGTTGACTCTGTAGACAAGAATATTGCCAGTGTAAATGAAATAGTAAATAGTGAACAGTGTAAATGACAGAATGGACAGTGTAAATGAAAAGATGGACAATGTCGAGATCGAAATGAAACAGTAAATGATAATATTGAAGGAGTGCAAGAATTTTTTCAGCAACTGAGTGTCACTACCCTCACACCTGCAGCAGAGAAAAGTGGGGAAGCAGTACAAGTCGTCACTAACACAATAGCCTTGGAGGATAGCCAGCAGCATTGCGGCATTGGTGTCTTGCAGCCAGGAGTTGAGAAGGAGGTCTCAATTAAGTCCGCCACTTACGATGGCCAGACTTCGTGGCGGGAGTACCAACACCAGTTTTAAATAGTTGCTAATTCGAATGGCTGGTCAGCCGAGTAACGGGCTTACTACACCGCTGCTGTACTGAGAGGCTCTGCAGTGAGCATACTACAGTGTCTGCCAGAGCGACATCAACTGGAGTACCCCACACTGGTGTCGGCCTTGGAACAATATATATTTCGGGGACCGATACCTGCGAGATGCCCACCATGCCCAACTCCGAATACCGCACCCAGCGAACAGCAGAGCCACTACAGGAGCTATGGCAAGACATCGTGCGGCTGTCTCAACTATCTCTGGAAAGGTGCTCCGAGGAAGTGCGCGACATCATTGCAGTCGACTTCATATATGCCATCGCTGGCACAGAGGTACTTCAAGCGATGCGTCTGGCTACAACCTGCAACATGCAGGATGCCCTGGCCCGAGCACTGGAGGTGGAGTCCACAAGACAGGTGACCGCACCCCGACATCAGGCATGGGCAGTGATGCTGAACGAAGACGACTAAGACAGAATAACGATGAAAACACTGAAGGAGTTGCAGACGACAATTCGGGACATTGCTTCCAGGGCCAGTGCTACAGAGCCTAGCCTTCCCTCACCCAAACTGCCGGGGTACCTGAGAGCCTATTGCCCACAACAACAGCAACAGCAGCAACAGAAGTAGAAGCAGAAACAGTAGCAAGAAAAGAGACAGCAAGAAGCATTTGAGCACACAGCACATTCGGAAAACTTGTAAACTCCGATCTTCAGAGGAGAAGGTCAGGGAATGCTGGAGGGAAGGCCGCAATGTTCTTACATGTACGGTCGGTGAAACAGGATTGGTATGCAATACTGGTGGAGGGGAGCCTAAATGATGATCCTTGCCAGATGGACGTCGACACTGGGGCGACCATAATGGTAGAAAGACTTGATATATCCGGACCTTCCCTCCCCCACCACCACTAAGTGATCGCCCGACAGTATAGAACACAGCTATTTAACTACAGTAACAGGTGAAACCACACCAGTTAGAGGTAAGTGAAAAGTAAACTTGAAGCTTGGTGAAACTAGCATACAGCATGATGTATACATAACATAATTATAGGATGAATGTAATTTGGAGTTTAATGTACTACGAAGGCTGGGGTACTGTATCGACACTCGACTTGGTGTGCTGTAGGTAGGCAGTACAGAGTTGGTGGTGTCGACATGGCATGATTTGTCCTTGCCAATTAGCTGTTCAGTAGTATCTGGTCAACCCACTGTGCTGTCAGCTTCTAGTAAAATTGTTATTACGGGCAGATGTCTAGGAAAATTTGTCAGATGTTTGGGTCTAATTGAGCAAGTAGAGATGGTTGGTGACCTGCAAGATAAAATAATTGTAGCAACGACTTTGATATATTTTAATTATGACAGGTTGCCAGTTAGAATTATAAATTTGTCCGATAGTGACATTCGTCTTGAGGAGGGGGCCATGATAGGTGTTTGCATTCAGGTCACATAGATACTTCAAAATGTTTCAGAATATCCTAGAGTAGAAAAAATAGAATGCCATCGACCATAAGTACTGGATGAACTGCTAGTAAGGACAAAAGAAAATCTTAACTGGCAACAGGAGAAAGCTGTCTCTGAAATGATGCAGACAAATAGGGATGTATTATCGTGTGAACCAAATGAACTGGAAAGGACTAACATGACTTGCCACCACATTAATACAGGAAATGCCAGACCCATAAAGCAGCCACCAAGAAGACTGCCACTAGTTTTGCACGAGGCAGTTGAGGGAATTCTGAAGGAAATGAGGGAGTTAGATGTGATATAACCATCAGTTAGTCCATGGTCGTCTCCCATTGTACTTGTTAAGAAGAAATATGGCTCTCTGGGGTTTTGTGTATATTATCACCAGCTTAAAAATGTGACAAAGAAAAACTCTTATCCACTTCCAAGGATAGATGGCATATTGAACAGCTCAGGAAATTTGCAATGGTTTTCTACTTTGGACATGAATGTTGGGTACTGGCAGTGCGAGATTGCCCTAAAGGACCAAGAGAAGATTGCATTTTATGTCCAAGGGAAAGGAACCTGGCTGTTCAAAGTTATGCATTCTGGGCTGTGTAATGTCCTTGCCACCTTCGAACACCTGATGGAAAAAGTCCTGCCTTAAGACATCTGTAAGGTTTACCTAGATGCCATTGTTTTAACATGGAGGACATTTGAAGAGCACCTATTATGCTTATACTCTTTATTTCAGAAAGTGGTCTGAGCCAACTTGAAACTGGGTCTTAAGAAGCGCCATCTGTTCCAAAAGAAAATTTAATTTCTTGGGATGTATAGTGTTGATTCATGGAGTAGAAACAGACCCCGAGAAGACCAAAGCAATAAGCAATTGACCGACACCAACTGACAAAACTGAAATGCAGAGTTTTCTGGAATTATGTTCATATTACTGTCGATTTGTACCTAGGTTCGTCAGGATCGCCAAGCCACTAAATGAACTTACTGAGGCAAAAATGAGATTTTATTGGACCACTGAGTGGGAGGATACTTTTAGTAAGTTAAACAAAATGCTGATATCTCCACCAATCCGGGTTTCCCGAAAAGTGAGGACATGTTCATTTTGGACACTGATGCTAGTGATGTAGGCAAAGTTGTGTAATATCAGGTTCAGGATGTGGAGGAAAGACCACTGGCGAATTACTGAATGCACAGACGACAAGAATTCAAGGTTCTCTATCTTGTGATGGGTCACTTACCTGGAGTGATGAGGGTATTAGAAAAGGTCAGCTGAATTATCTCACTTTGCAGCCATTACTGAAGTGGAAAGAAGCTAGTGGTCGACCATAATGGGAACAGATATCTAGTCTTAGTGCAGCAGTCACAGTACTGGACACAATGGAATTCCCTCATGCCGAGGAAAGGTGTGCTTTACAGGAACTGGGAAAGTAATGGTGGAAAGCACACACACACACATACAGTTGGTCCTTCCAGAAAGCAAGATTCCTGAAATCTGAAAAGGAACTGCATAATGTGGCAGCCAGTGGGTACTTTGGCTTTAAAAAGACCCTTGACAGGATTAGACTGAGATTATGCTGGTTTCATTGTCGGGAGGATGTTAAGAAGTGGTGTCGAATGTACGACATTTGCACTACGAAGGANCATACAGTTGGTCCTTCCAGAAAGCAAGATTCCTGAAATCTGAAAAGGAACTGCATAATGTGGCAGCCAGTGGGTACTTTGGCTTTAAAAAGACCCTTGACAGGATTAGGCTGAGATTATGCTGGTTTCATTGTCGGGAGGATGTTAAGAAGTGGTGTCGAATGTACGACATTTGCACTACGAAGGAGGGCCCAAGGTCCAGGAGAAAAGTTCACCTCCAGAAATACAATGTTGGAGCCTCATTCGAGAGGATGGAAATATATATTCTGGATCCCTTGTCTGTCACAGAGAGGAGTAATCGGTATCTACTGGTGGCCCAAAATTACTTTACTAAGTGGCCTGAGGTTATTCCCCTCCCAAACCAAGAAACACATACTCTGACTGAGGATCTCATATAGCATGTATTCTCGAGGTTTCGGGTGCCAATAGAACTCAATTCTTATCAGGGAAGAAATTTTGTAGCTATGGTGTTCCAGCAGGTAACAAAGATTCTGGGGATCATAAAGACTAAGACTACAGCCTTTCACCCTCAGTCGGATGTATTGGCCGAGAGGCCAACCCCACTCTTGAGCAGTATCTGTTGAGTTTTGTGGTAGACAACGAAAAATATTTCGATTCAAAGGTGCCATTGTTTCTCCTTGCTTCCCGCTTGGCCATTCGCGAGTCTACAATAGGAACGCAGTCGAGAATGCTGTTTGGTAAGAGAGCTACGCCACCCTAGTGATCTGCTATTGGGTTGACTGACAGAAGAGGAAGCTGCAGCGCCTAATTATGCTAGCGAATTACATAACAGAGACTAGTTGGCATTCATGATTTTGCTCCACAGTACATCAGAATAAATAGCAGCAGGATTAAGACGCAATATGATAGGAGAATGTCGGGCGAGGTATTTCAAGAAGGACAAGTGGTGTGGCTGTACAACCCACATAGGCGAAAGGGGTATTGCCCGAACCTACCGAAATGTTGGGAAGGCCCCTACAGGATTCTAAAGAAGATCAATGATGAGGTATGTTTAATTAATCTTCAAGGCTCTCGGGTGAAGCCGAAGGTTGTCCACGTCGACTGACTGGCACTCTACGATGGTCTGGATGTTGCAGAGTCTGTTCGGGACGAACAGGCTTTAGAAGGAGGCAGTGTTACGTGTCGTTCCTTTTCATCGCGCGAGCCAGCGAAGAGTGAGCGGAGGAAAGAGTAGTGATATATCGGGCGGCGAGAATGGAGTAATGAAGGTCAGGTGAGCGATAATCCAAGAAGAGCATATTTTGATTTAAAAAACGAGCCACAGCGATCATCATTTTGTGGCTAGCATGCCCCTGAGCTACAGTATATAGAATTTCTGCGTTTATTTGAAGAATATTCTGGTTTACCGACCTCGTTTCTCTGAGTGACTCGCGGTGCGGCAAACCTTTGAGGTGAAGGCAAGTGACTATGAAAACGCGTTGGGCCTCCGAGCCGGCAGTACACAGTCGAATTACATTATTATTACCACTTACTAGTAATTAGAGTAACCGCCCCTCGCAGCACATACAGCTGCTAGACGAGCTGGCAGTGACTCAGTCAGCTGCTAATATGTCTCCACAGGTATCTGCAGCCATGCTGTCTGCAATGTGTCCCACAACTGTTGAAGGGTACGTGGCAGAGGAGAGAGACAGCGAACACGACAATCGAGTTGGTCCCACAGATGTTCAATTGGATTGTGATCGTGGCTGTTTGGAGGCCAGGGAAGAACTTTGAAGTATTGATCGTGCTCTTCCAGCCACGTGCGTACACTTATAGCAGTGTGGCAAGGCCCATTATCGTGCTGGAAGATCCCATCCTCCCGAGGAAAGACAATCATCATGTACGGGTGGATGTGATCGCCGAGGATGGATTCATAACCCAATCGATTAAGAGTGCCTTCCACACGGATGACGGGACCTAGAGAATACCATGAGAACATTCCTCAGACCATAACACTGCCCCCACCACCTTGTGTTTGTCCAGAAATGGATACAGTGTGTTGGTTCTCCGACGTTTCTTGCCAGACATGCTGACGCCAACCCGTTCTATGCAGCTGGTGCGTGAGTCGTTGGAGAAGGCTACCAGTCACCAATCAGCAGCGGTCCAGTCGCCATACTGTCTAGCAAATTCCAGTCGTTTTCGTTGATGCACTTGTTAGCATGGGGTTCAGTCACCCTCGATCTACTCCAAAGCACCATTCGCAGAAGGGTTCGCTGAACTGCTGCAGTAGACACGTGTCTGGGTGCCCCCTGGTTCATTTGGATGGTGAGCTGTTACACTGTAATCTCTCGGTTGGCCTTCACGCACCGTCACAGTCGAAGTTCACCTCGGAGATCAATGGTGCGTGGAGCTCCGCAGTTTCCACGACGGCTATTCCCAATGGTGCCATAATACCACTCACGATACACCTTTACCACAGAGGCATGGGAACAGTTCACAAACGTCACTGTTTCCGAAATGCTGCCCCCTCCTTCTTGACCAGAAAGCCGGTAATCATCCCTTTTCGCAACTCTGTTAAATCATCGCTTCTCTTACCCATGACAGTAGGAAGCGCACTGTGTACAGCCAGACTGTCGGTCGCATTATATACCAGCTTCACAAACCCACGTCACGGGCTATATGTCATGCAGCAGATGGCACTTCTAGCAGGTGGTCATAACAATGTGATTCGACTGTGTGGAGTGGAGTGAATAGTTTATGAAAGTCGGGAGTCTGGGTGATTGTGCGACGTTAAGCGATAGACGAGGAGCTAGAAAAGTGATGAGTAGCACCAGAAGTGGCCAACGGGAGGAAAATCTGCAACTGCGATCATCAGGCCATTGAAGAGTGCGACTGGTAGGCTGGACTATTGGACTGGATGCGTCAGTGAATGACATTACAAATGATGGCAACAGATTGACTGGATGTGTATTAATTGTGAGTATGAGTTAATTAACTATAACCAAACGGAAACATTAAGCAGGACGTTAAATAGAGTTTTAATAATCATTAAGTATTGTGCTCACTGATAAATAAAGATGAATAGTGGAGATAGATAATTTAATGCTGTAAATAATCGCTGTGTGAATTAATCAAAAATCAATTTTAGTTATTTTATTTTTATTAGGAACTCCATCCCTCACGAACTCAGATGCGCCCCTCAGCACAAAAAAAAAATATAGTATAATATAACTAGGAATCTCAGACACCACCGTTAATATTTTACTGATTAGATCGTCTGTCGTACCTACTCAGCCACCATGCATTTTTCTTCCATATTGTTAGTAGAAAGAGGTTCGAACCCTAATAGCTTCTGATATTAATTCCCATTACAACAAGCTCGAAATTTTCCGACAGTAATGTATACGTGCACAATTGTTAAAGTTTTGCGTACAGATTTGAATCGCAAATTGTTCATATGTTTTCCTGACGAACTTCATTATGTTTATTTTGCAAACCCATCGGTCACGACCTATGCTATACCATAATATAAGCAACCGGGTACTTACTTGTATTTTACACAGCAGTGCATACATCTGCTTTCTTTATTGTCTGTGCACCTGAGACATAACTCGAACACCGAAACAAAATGATCCAAGAGGAAACAGGCTGATTGAATATGATAGCAAAGTGGTACAACGTTTTCAAACATAGCATTTTTTTTCTAGAACCGTTTGCCTGGGAGTATTACTCCAAGATAATTTTAAGTTTTATTTGAATGTACAAATAATTATTAGTTATAACAATCGATAAACACCCACGATAACACATGTTTGTTGGCTAATAACGTTGCACTTCCCGATTTCCTAAGGACAGCCAATTTTATTACGCGCCAAATGTTCTACATCGCCGATATCAAATCTGGCTAATGTTATTNGATTTCCTAAGGACAGCCAATTTTATTACGCGCCAAATGTTCTACATCGCCGATATCAAATCTGGCTAATGTTATTCACAAATGTATTATTTAATTGCAAATCGTTTCTGTAATTTTTCAAAAACGTATATTAATGTCCAGTTTTATCAAATGTATCTCTCCCTTAATGATTACAATAGGTCATACATAGGTCGTGTTATGTTTTATACCTCATTTTCCTTAACAAAACATCTCGCAAAGTTTGTACCTGGAGTTCAGGATGATTCTGTAGAAAAGTCCGTGGACTTTAATAAAATGATCAAACAAACTTAAAACGGTTACCACATTATAAAAATTATAAAATGTGAGTCCCAGAACCATTAAGTGGTACCAGATATAAAATGTGGTTACTGAAACAATACTCTTATATTTCTACAGAACATATGCAACTGCCAACTTCTGAAATTGAATTTGAGTTGCAGTTGGCATTGAGAACAGAGCGTTCGCCTCCCAACAAGACGAAACCGGGCTCGATTCCCGACGAGGGCCACTCACGGATTTTTGTATGTTGGGAATCGTGGCATATCGTAGAATATTGTGGGAATCGTGTCAGACGGTGCAGCTGGTGGGCGGGTTTTCACGGGGAACTCCCTTTTCCCCAGTACTTGCTTTGTGGTGCTGCTTCATATCTACCTGGCTTCACCCTCATCGGCTGTCAAGACCTCGCTGTTAAGAGCCGCCTTTACCTCCGCCTATTTTAATAGGTATTCAGCCCGTCTAAATACTCACCCTTCATTGGTTCACCTTTAGCTTGCCCTTTTTTGTTATCTCTCGGGGTCCTTACTGGCAGTGCTCGCAAGACGAGAAAACCAAACTCGTGTTGGTTTGCACTCAGCCTCTTGCATGAATCGATTAATGAGCACCGAACAGGAAATTAATTGATTTCGGAGTACAGTACACTCAGAAAGACCTCTTGTCTTTCTTTGATCTTTTTGTTTACAGCCATACGATATTATAGACCAAATTTCGTGTTTAAAAGCAGATCTTACAATTTGCGTAAATTGTTTTTTTTTTTTTTTTTATTGCATAACTTCAGTTTCAGGACCATTTGTTGACAATCGTTACATGTGAAGAGTAGTTACAAACTGTCATCTTTAATTTCTAGTTTCTGTTATGTAGTTGAAATCGTGCTGATATTTCATGTTTATGTTGTGTTAATTGTGATGTGATCGTAAGATAACTGTTCAGGAGTTTTGCTTGTACTATTATGTAAGATAAATAAAAAATACTCTTCAGTCACATTTTAGAAGATTCTGCTCAAAAGAAGCAACCGCGGTCGTCGTGCGGCAAACACACCACCCTCTTACAAAAGATATTCTGGTTAGATTTCCGACTGTTGTCATCCACTATGCATCTGGGGGAAATAGTGATAGTTTTCATTGGCAGGTGGTTTTTCTTGCTGTATTTCCATTTTCCGTTGCCTTGTATTTCGTTTCAATTTCATATTCATATTATTTAAAGATTTAGCCCTTAAATTGTATGGTCGATTTGTCACATAACTGGTATGGTATGAGTCGGGAAAACCTGATATTATTTCTTTGCAGTCCTAGGCTTACATATAATATCCGAAATATGTTTTGTAATTATATATTTCACCTAAAGCATGAAAATAGACACCAAAGGATAAAGCACTCTACAGGGAAATGACCCACACCTTACCAGTTAACCCTTTCAGTCTGTTTGACCACTGTTGTGAAAGATTCCATTCCCATAGTCAAATGTAATTTTTATTATATTTCTTTATATTTCATTATATATTTTATTATATTATATATATCGTTATGTGTGTATTATATATATTATATTTACATATTTTTATTATTTAAAAATAGATTAGTTTAGATACCCCACATAAAAACTTTAATTTAATTTATGATGAAGTGTGACTGAAAGGCGTAAGTGATAATTAGGTATAAATTTAAATAATCCAGTATTGTATGAGGGGAGGATGAAGGTGGACTCACAATAGTCCGTCGCATCCGTCAGTCGTCCGTCCGTCAGTTAGTCATCCATCTTTGTTTTCGTCCGTTAGTTGAAAGCGATTCACAACAATCCGTCAATCCTTCTGTACTGCCAAATTTCAATGTGAAAAACTTGACATCTTTAGTTGGAGATATAATTTGGTTGGAAATACATTTTTAAGAAAAAACATTTTTGCGATATATTTTTATACTTAATAAGAATTTACACTGATTTTTTTTTACATTTTAACTTTTTCAATTTATCACCAAGGAATAAATAGACACAGGTCCACCGCCTTGCACTTTATTTCAAAGTGCGTTTTCACGTTTAAGGAATGTCGTCAGTAGGCGGTGGCTCATCCGTCCGTCCGTCCATCGAAAGTTAAAGTTTGGTAAATATCTGACTGATGTACAGATAGAAACAAAACTTGTCCTGCGATTGGTTGAAGATCACGTGACCGGCGTACGGATGGACGACTGACGGATGCGACGGACTATTGTGACCACAGACTAAAGATTAGGTAGCCCGATCTCACTGGCTGCGCACAACTAATCTCAATTTCCAAACATTGAACTGCTTTTCTGCCAATACGGGGAGCAAAAACGGCGTGGATTGGATTTGAAGTTAGAATACTGTTTTGTAAAAAGGAGCTTTGATATGTTTGTGTACTTGCTCTAACCAATTTGTAATGCAAATTGATTTAATCCAAATAAATATAATAGCGATTGTAATTTAAATATTAAGATATAAAGAAACACTATCATCAGTGTTGACCGTGCGACTTTGACCGTTGTGTTCCTTTGGGGTAAGTGAATGTTGGGTACATGCGCAGAAGACTAATAAGCGGTCTACCTCATCTTTAGTCTATGACCGTGACTTCAATGTGAGATATGGACTTAGTGGTAACGGTGGTGTGGATTGTCCGCAGCGACGGGGAGGCCGACGTCATGGGATCTCGCCGCCTGCTGTGGGCGAAGGGCGCGACGCAGACGGAGGACCGGCACCGCGTCAGGCACGGGCCCAAGCACCCGCGCGGGACGGTTGTGTCGCCGGCGCCCCGGCACAATGCGTCGCGCGACGCCCCCCTCCGGCTCGGCGCCGCCCACGCCTGTTACGACACCAACGAAGTGCTCGTCATCATCGGCCTCACCTGCGTCGTCAACCTGGCCTTCGTGGCTGCAGTGCTCTGCCTCGTCCACATGTGCAGCCGCCACAGGGCGAGCTGGTAACTAACTCGCTTCTCGGCCGTGATCAAGGGGCGCCATCCTCGTTCACTTCCCTGGCTTATCGGGAGCCTAATTGTAAGAGAATCGCCAGCGGGGCGGGGCGAAGTTGGCGATATTCTGGTAAGCAGGTAACCACAACACTTCGTGCAGTGGCATCTTCCATTCCGCTTATTATTTCCGCGATGTAATTTGGCTCCCGGTAAGCCAAAAAGTGAATGATGATAGCGCCCCAGCTCGCGTAACTGTGGTCATGTGTTCTGCACTCCCAAGCCGGTTTCTTATCCTTACTACTGCTTCTCCGCCCAGTCCCAGTAGATAATGAGCGTGTGAGACATAATGCTAAACACGATAGTCAGAAGGTCAGAGTTTTTAGAATATACTTATGTATGCGAAGACAATGTTAGGAAATGGTTTGTTTCCAGTTTCGTGAAAAAATATTTCGCCATATTGACAGTGATGCATTTATGTCAAGCTATATGCCACACTGCAAATTTGTACCTTTTATTGCGGCACAAGCATGCATGCTAAAGGAATACGAAGCAGTAAAAATATGTTGTGGCATACATATGTTTAACGTTGCTGAATAACTGTATGTAGGATGTTTCATATGTCCTATTACATACGTATAGGGGTTGTAGAGTAACCTATTGCCGTAAAAGTACCGTTATGATGCTACAAAGATGACACGAATCAAGATTTCAAAACTCCCGCCGCACGTTAGGCAACCGAACATGACAAAGAGCAACGTCTGACGTCATCGGATGCCACGTGACGTACTGCCTCTACTGTCACTCAACTTGCTATTCAACCCTTGATTAATGCGGTACATATCAGGATGGCCGAATACACATTTACTGAGAACACAGATTATGTTGTTAATTTTTGGCTGAATGCAATGTAATGGCTGACGAGAGCATTACCGCATCGCGTGACTCCCTCATATACAATTTAAATAAGTTCGGTGTCCACAAATTTAAAGATCAAATTCTTATACAATGTTAAGACTAGGCACTACATTTCTAGCTTGCTGCCAAGTTTTACCGGGAGCACGTCAGTCTGTGAAGGTTAAAATGTATGCTTTTAGGTGTAGGGACTTTTTCTCAAAGGGTAAATTTTTAAGTGCTCAATTTACCGCGGACGGGGTATATTTCCTTGTATACACCGGAGCTTTCCAGGATGATATTCTAATCGTTAGAAAACAAAACCACCCCGAGTGCAGGCGGCTGGATGGAGCCCATAACGTCCCGAATGCGTCTCTCACACGGCACTGCATGACCTTACACGCGCGATACAGAACAATTAAGTTTAAGGAACCTCCCTTGTTGTCATACGGGTCTCATTGTAAACAGTTGTCTCTGTTATAATTTCTAAAGAAATGCTAAGTATTTTATTGCAAATATTTTTTAAGGACAGAAATGAAAGTCGATATTTGGTCACCAGTTCATAAATTTTATAAATTAATTTTAAATGTGGTCGTTGAAAAGTGTCAGTCAGCAAAAACCGCAGTAAGTAGCCCTCTGTTTACGAAATATTCTTATGTAAAACACTGATATAAACTATTGCAACAATGATGTATCTTTCCTGATCAAATTGCTGTATTCTGAGAAAAAAATAACACGCGTGAAGCTAGTTTAAGCTATTTTCTATCGTCATCATAATGCTTCCTTATGTCCAGATGTGACCTCGAGGCGTTAGAATTGTTGTATTAGGAACGCCACTCAACAGTATATTACCTGGACTCGTGGGTATCCCGGCGGTTAGTCGCTGAAATCCCGCGTCTGACATCCTCCTGTTGGATCCGGGATCCTGATGGCCAGGATAATTTTCGTAATGTATTCCTCGCTGCAATAGTGCGGAGGTTTATCTCTGAAATGGTTCATTTCCCATGTTCATTTCGCAGCGTCTCCGTCTTCATGACGTATCCTGTTCCTGAACTGTTCAGACTATTCAGGAATGACGGATCATTGCCTGGTATACTTCTTTCGCACTAACGGCATTTGTCAAAGCCCTGAGTTGTTTCCTTTCAAGCTCATTGTATACCTACCCTTCAATGTCACGTTCAAATTTTTTATCGCGTGGTCTACCGTCGACCTTGCTACGCCGTGAAATTATTATAAACATTATGTTTTACATTAATTTTTGAGGGAATGATTATTAAATAAAAATTAACAAATTTCAAAAGAATCGCCGTTTTAACAAGATGTTTATACGTACAACTGCTTTTAACTATTCGCTATGAACATAACTGCAGGTGAACTTGTGTTTATGTCGAAGCGTACGCGCACTGCAGCAAGGAATTTTCTGTTTGGTAACTTAATTCCACAAGTGCAGAGTTAACCGCAAGCCAGCTGTAGGTAGCGTGCCTCGTTCAATTTATTGGCAGCGTCATATCATTACTGTTGACGGGTCCTCGGTGCTGAAGTCCTCATGTGGCGAGAAGTCCGGACCTGCGATGTCTCACGTACAACCTTCATCATAACACCTAGCCGGAAGTCAGGGGGTCCCCACTCAGCGATACTCATGGAAGAGCAGTCGTCTTGGCCTTTACATGCACGGCCATGCGGCGTAAAATTTAATTTTGATTCGGATCTGAAGACCTCGATGTTAAAAACCACCCAAATCTCATCACTCAATTTTGATGTTTTATTCATGTCGATACCATTTTATTCCTCATATCCTAATATAGCACTTTATTTTTTTTTTACGAGGTTCATTTATAAAATTAGAACCATTCATAAATGAATGGAGGATAACATTCTGAGGTATTTTTTATTGATACAATTCCCACGCATGTCAGTCTACTTTTCGACGTAACTGAATTAGATTTTTGGTGCTCAGGTTTTGTCATTTAAGTCTGTTTCCTGTGTGTGTCCCCTCTCTATACCTGTTTTCCTGTTATCGTTGAACCGCTAGCTTGCTCGGTTGCGGAGAAAGAAACGATGGGTGCCCAAGTCGTGGTTCTACGGTAGGTAGTCAACCTGCCCCTATACAAATTCGGAGAACATGGTTTGCGAGACGTTTACAGAATGCGACTAGCCATGTGTTTGGTTATTAGTTTCCAGGTGATCGAAGTGACCGAGATTGATATTCTCACGAGGTTGCGGGTTCGAGGCCCGGGTAAGCCATGAACATATGTCGTTTGCAGATGTAAATATAGGGTTGTGTAGTATATAAGCAGTCACGAATAACCTACACCAACTCATACTGTTTGGCGTGGAGAAACTGCCCAACTCCATGTTAGGTGACTCCCACAACAGTACCTGTTGCACATGTAGGCTATTCTGTGTGAGGAACCCGACTACCAGCGACGTGTGGTGAACTGTTGTAAGGTAAGCTGTGTTTTGCTCTGTGCTGTACCTAATCGTTTGCTAGTTCACATATCAGCCACTTAAACATAGTAGTGCAGTTGACGTCACAGTACGTGTGGAATGGGTGCCTCGCCGCTCTCTTGTGAGTGACCGCAATACATTCAGTTTCTCCCAGCTCCACCCTGGTTACTGATTCCTGCAGCGTGCACTGAGTGTGTACAGCACTGAGCAAGCAGCGACTTATCTTGCAACACTTTACCATACGCCCCTGCCGAATACTATTGTCCGAGATACGCTCACTCGGCGCAGAAACCTCCAGTCAACACGACAGTTGACCGGACACAAGCCCCCCTACATTGTCGCTAATGCCCTCTCACTCAGATCCACCCATAGTTCCGCCGTGGTGCTGTTCTTACCTCTACTGTCTGTCTAAGAGAGTACTGGAGCTGTGACGTTGCTCACTGCGTCGACCAAGTGGTCGCCTCTATCTCTCCTCCGACATGCGGTGATTCAACCACCCCCCGCGCCAGTACAACCAGAGAGAACCTCTGGTAGTGCCTACCGATCATGCAACTCTCCTACTTGAATTTTCATATAATTTGTAATGTTTACGCTGGAGTGCCATTTAGCAAGGCCGTAAAGGATTTGTTTACATTTAAAATCTGGCTTTAGGCTTTAAAGACCTGAGCGCTAGGTAGTCCGACTACCCCTGAGTGGTTGGACTAGGTGTCCTGTATCGGCCCAAACCAACAAGGTAGATAAATACCTCCTCAGGCGACGAGAATTCCAGGTGGCGTGAGGCTGAGCCTGGTGTAACTCTTTTGTGCTTAAATATAAGGAGTGACTGGTACTAAAGCACCGCTCGAGGAGCCAGATAGTCTCTATGCTGGAGAGATGTTATGTGTGACACTACATCCAGCATTTCCGAAGTCATACGTGGGTTACCACGTTCCAATTTTATGGAGTAATGATTCATTAAAATACGAACTGCCCGATACAACTCTGTACCTGTCTCTCAATTAATATCGTGTATAATCGTCGTATTTTTACGTGTTACTTCTAGCAACAAAATTTCTTTATCACAAGACGAACGTCACCTTTACAAATGGCAAGTTTGCTTGAACTATTGCGAATCCCTGTATATTCATTATATGCATTATTTCATTTCATAAGTGATACTGAATACCCACGTGTAATGCCCGCAGAAATACATCTCATAAACTCATAGTTTTTCTTTTCGTATCCCATAAAAAGGGCAAAAACGGAACCCCGTGCTTTTCGTTAAGTACAAATATTTAAGTAATTATTTTAGGAAAAATGTAAGTGAAATATGCTTCTCTCTAATTTTATATGCATTGGTCAGTGGCAAAAAATGATTATAAACGTTCTTAAAACAATTGAGCTTAATGCATGTGCTATGATTTCTGCAAAAAGAATGTTTTCGTAAAGACGAAATCAAGTATATAAAATGGTTTTTTTTGTTTATGGGGAAATAATGCTTCCCCTGCCAAGGATGGGGATTTCCTTCCCTTCGGTAACAGAAAAGTGGAATACACCTATGGCTTCTTATGTGATACGCATACAAAAGTGACTTAAAAAACGAAGGATTGGGGCCGAAAAGGCTTGTAGTCAAACCATAAAGTATTTGATGATACAGTCTAGCTATAAGGTGAGCGAGATTTGACACTGTGCGTTAAGGTTTCCATTTCTTTTTTTAATTTTCTTGCATTTTTATTAATTAAGTTTGTTATTGAAAATACTAATATAAATTGTACAGTGTATCACAATATCAGTAAAACACATAAATATTCTTACACCAATATTGCGGGCCGTTGGCTAGTTTACTATCGGAATAAAGTTTAACCATTTTAATGCTGTTCAAATTTACAATATTTTATTCTTACGTATCCAGTCCCATAACATGCAAAACTTACAGAAAATATAATATTTTCTAATTTTCTACTAATAGTTTTAATACACGCATTAAAATACTAAATTACATTAACCTAGACTTTCTAAGAACCATTCTATCAAAAATTCATTCAAAATTATCTTCTACCACTCAACAAACATTTTAATTTGCACCCTGACGTAAAAGTTGTATCAATTACTGATTCCCTTCAAAGGTAAACTGCTGGAGGTGGGGAACTAATAAAAAACTAAAAAATGTAACTTTGCTTACTCGTACGACACAAAAGTTCTGCTCTTCCCTTCACAGCAAAGCAAGAATACAAAACTGAAATTAAAATAAAAAGAAAAGGCAATTGTTCAGCAGTCATTCATAACAAAATTTGAAGATGCGCATGACACCATTAAGTCCAATAAAAAAGTTGTTCCGAAAAATTTGAGGACGTCTTCACGTACGTGAAGGAGAGATGACATGTGATACGAGAACGAGCTCACATTATTGTCCCTCCTGTTTGACAGACTTCTAGGAGATATTCAACAAGTAAGGACAAAAAGTTTAACTAGAGTTGGGTGTACTACAGGTAATGCGTGAAATTATTTTTCTCTACCCAAAATTGTTTAAATAAAGGTTAATGCGGATTATAGCATGCTGCCGTACTTGTTAGTGTGCCCGCTTTTGTAATGCCTGGTGTGAGAGCCGGTATAATATCCAGAGTGCGAGTTGGTAGTAGTTGGCGTAACAACGTGAGGCAAACAAGTTGCCTGCGCAGATGAGGATATGGTTCACAATAAACATGGACACCACCCATACACCTGGTAGATGTATTCAGGGATTTGTAAGAGTTTATGGGAAGTAACGATTTAAAATTTGTTATGTATGCATTTTTCTCATAGAAGATTTGAAAAAATAAAAAAAAAATCTTTGAACTCACGTCTATAACGTCAGATATAAACTGTCACTTTAAAACTGCGTTAGCACAAAAACTTGAAATCTTACGACGCCAATATCTACAAATCTTTGAGAAAATGGTGCGACATGCTCTACAAGCGCTCCTTGCTTGAAAAGATGGTCAGTGCTCTAAGCTTTCTATTTACATTAAAACAGAGCATCATAGACTCATCTTTAGTCTATGCCGAGCATGGCATGGAAATTTTTATGTCCCGTTCAGTGATATTTTAATGGTAATGCAAATTATGTGTCTGCTCATTTGTTTTGTTTTTCGCTGCAGAAGTTGTGGAGTGAAAAACTCCATTAAATGATTTTTAAAATTTCCGAAAAATCTATTTCTATAATTCGGAAAAAAGGCAAAAATATTTACTGTTTTCATGCAATTGTTTGTAGTAACTTTGCAAATAACCTTCGCAAGCATCAGTTAAAGTAATATTTTTATATTCCCCCAGTAACGAATTACAGAGTTTTAAATACTTTCATTATTTTATAAAATTTTTATTATAGCAATTTTTTGGTGATTATTCTATATTGCCTAACCAAATCACCCAAAAAAACACTACATTTCGTATCCAATGATACGACAAGACCCACCTAAAAAGTCGTCCATTTCGTATCGAACTACAGCCAAGAGAAGGCCAAAACAGATGAAAATTTTTCCCTGCATATCCAAACTGCCTGCAATTACCGGGTTTTTACCAAAAGTTTCTCTATGCGTATCCACGTGAGAAAACGACCTAGATCGATAAGTGGTGGGTTTGCATATCCAAACCGAAAGGTGGAAATTGGTATCGTGCCTCATTTGTTCCGACCCACGTATCCAATTCCCTCGGGGAAAAATTTCGACAAACACCCATTTGTTTCCCGTGGCGTACCCAAACCGAAAAAGGAACAATTGGTAACTTTTCCCATTTGTTTCCCGGGGCACATACTGGTGCGGAAATTGACTCATTGCTAAAAATTTTCTATTGCGTATCCAGAATAAATTTAGTACCCAACCATCTTAAATTCAAATAGGTTTTTACTGATTTAAAAAACTACTAGTTTACACTTTAAACTGACACAAAAACTCACTTTAAACCCAAAACAAATAGCCGCCCAAATGAGTTGGGCAACATTGCTTTGGCATTGGTCTTCGAACAATGAGCGCAAAAAAAAGCAAGACAATGAGTAATTTATGGACACTCCAAAGCCTTTACGGGCTTATAATTAATGTACCACGCATAAATGCCTCCGCACTGCATTTCTCCGTAGTGGATGTAATGAGGAAAACAAGCTGGCCTTCACGGGCTTACAACTTATTCACTCATGCAAAAACGTTTTTTTTTCTTCAATAATTTGCAATCACGAACTTATAATTAATGTGCAATGCATCAACGCCTCCGCACAGTATTTCTCAGTAGTAGATATAATGAGGAAAACGGGAAACAATTTCAACATACCTGTTGTTGCGCAAGGCTGTTTCGCTTTGTTCGTTCTGATGAAAGTTCTTGAAACTAAACCAGTTGTGAGATTTCTAGCGTAGAGTCAAATAAATAAGCTTTATGTATCATCCAAGGGGTAACGAATCGGACCTTCCTCTCACTACCAAATTATTGCGCACCTAAATAAACAAAAAAATAAGTGGGCATGAATACCAGATTATCATACGTTATAACGTAAAGTACACAAAATGTGTCGAGTGTTAAGCTTCAGATTTTTGCAACCAAAAATTAGTTAAGAGTAAATGTAAGAAATTCATCATAGACAATGAAACATGCATAAGCTGTTCACGGTAAAGTGAGCCCTTTTGAAATCAAACTTTGAAAAATGTCACTGCACATCTACCTGCATGTATTTTAACGGACACACTGACTGACGTGCGCCCAATTATGTTGGTAGTTCCGTGAATCTAATGTCGAATTGTAAGCGTTAATCAAACATTTTTGGATACTAAAATTATTTATTTTGCTTTCTGTTATTTTAATGCATATAAATATATAAATGTAAGAGTGAGCAAATTTATAAAATATTTACTTTTCTAATAATGTCACAGTTTCACTTGACTGACGCATGTATAAAGTGAAGAGGTCCATGGCAACATTAATTTTACATATGGTGGAAGAAAACACAACGTGCATTCAAGTATATCTTAAGTAGGGCTTTCAAAAGTGCTCAGTTTACCACGAACAGCCTATATATATATATATATATATATATATATTCACATTTGTTATTTGTTGTGCTTTTTGACAGTGTGCTTCTGTGTGTCATATCGATTACAATAATTCATAGAAGAAGACAAAGTAATGATATTATTGTTGATAATATATGTTATATAATATTTACTTATCATGTAAAGATAATGACTCTCTTCGAAATACAGCTTTTGATAATTTGATACTGCCTTGGGTAGTAATAAAAACTAGTTTTGCTGCTAACACGTAAGTCGGGTTGAAGTTTTGCGGTGGCAGAAAACTGGACGATCACACCAAGCCGCTAGGATCACTGCTCCTGCGTGTCGCACTTCTCTGTCATACTTGAAGTTAGGAGTTGCCCATACTGGTGTAGTAAAATATTCATTGACGTATTTTTTTATGAAAGTATAACATATCATAGTTATGAATATTTATATTAAAACTCACTCACACGCATAACATTTTTGACATGAAGGTAGTAATTAAAGTATCGAGTGCTTATTTATTCAGGATACTTAAAATCTGTCATAGTCTAAACTAGTTGACTTAATCGTATTTTAAAGTTATTTAAATAACTTCAGTCTCATGGGACAGTGAGAAAAATGGTGGCATCGTTTTTGGCTTCGTTAACAATTAGTTTCAAATAATGGCCATGGAGAGTGTCCTACACCTTAAAACTACAATCTAATTGGTCAGTGGACGAAAACTGGCGTGTAATCAGTGATAGAAACTAGCATAAGTTCTGATACCAAACCTGGCATTAAATACGGTCATTTCGGGAGACATATGTCATAATGGCTGCCATAATAACTGACATAAAAGCTGTTATGACAGAACTAGCGCAGTCTGGAACGGAAATTAGTACACTGAAATATGGCCATTTATGGCTAACTAAGCAAGCATTCTGGCTACGTGAGAAACTGTTCAAAGACGCAAGCCCAGCTACACTTTTGATATAAAATACTATTTTACTATAGGAAACATATTATGACAAGAGGCCATTGTTAAAAATTCACATGCAAATGATTATATACTCACCGACCTTTAAAAAATATCAGTGATCCTTCTCCTAGAACAGTCAACTCACGGGCCACTTGCTTTTACCTCTAGAACCGCACCTTACGTTTGTGTTTACATTTTTAGAAATACTTATATAATCTATTTATCGTCCTGGAAGTCACTATTTAAATAAAATATATAACATTTTCACTACGTGTTCAGCAAGACGTCATCTAATCACTGACGTGCGAAATAGTAAAAGTATATAGAGTACATCATTTTGTACCCCCAGCAGTTTTATAGTTTTTCAAATATAGTTGATTCACGGTTACTTCAAACTTTCCTACCCTGCTAAAGTTCTACTTCCAGGATATTCGTCTGCCTCATGCATACAAAGCTTAACCGAGTCTAGAAAATTACACCAAAGGGACAGCACACCGCATTCGTGCTCACTAAGTGAAATAATATTTTGCATAAGAACTATGTCTTACCAACACAACTGTTTTATTCCTGTTTTTCATTTTAATTATCAATTAAATATTATAAGTTCTAAATAAAATATACGCAAAAGTTCAATTTAACCAAAAATAAGGAACTTTTATGTTAACACTTCTATAAAACACTTTTGACACGTGATATATTTAGAAAACAACCAAGCAAGTCATATATGGGGTGAATTTTGAAAGGATTAATTCATAAATTGTAAATAAACCACAAACAGACTATACTTTTCATGACAAGGTCATATCATCTTGAAGATATTATAGTTTTTAAAGGAATTGTTTTCATTTTTAATTAACTATACTACACTAGACTTGACAACTTTCCTTTCCCTAGTTTACAGCCTGAACATTATTCTGTATATATGTGTGTATATATATATATATATATATATATATATATATATATATATATATATATATATATATACACACACANGGTTGCAGATCACGAAATTCGGTTTTCATTAAATTAAATTACGTACGGGGGCAAGTAATTTGCTGCAAAGTGACTATTCGTAACATGTGTATGGACATAAATAATTAAACCGCATATGATTTTTCCCGTGGAAACATACATTTATTTCAATGGCATCTGATAGTACGCGCAAAGAGGAATTCAGTGATATAGCATATGCAATGGGAAGTAACACATAAACGCCAAGAAATAATGTGCGAATATGATTAAGATAAGTGGGCCGGTAGCATGGGGCAGTAGACCTGTACTCACAGCATCCTGGTGGGGCCGCTTCCTTATAGCAGCGTAGGGCTTATCTTAATGGGGCAAGGGGCACGGAATGCGATATTGGACAAAGGAGAACACAAGAGGAGGGAAGAAGGGGGAATGTGAGTGCACGTCTGATATTTATTCAGATACCAACGTAATTCAGGACATTTGTTTCCTAGTCATTAACTGTACTGAGTAACGAGTGCGTACAGATGCACAACAAAAATAGAACAAACCAACCTAAGGAGAGGTGCAATTGCATCCGAATGCATAGCACAAAAGAGCACTGTTATTGTTGAAACGCTTCACATTAGGTCTTTTCACAGCATGTGCTCGAAGTGTTTACCATCGACAGCAACATACATCTGTAAATGCACATGTAGTGAGCGACGAGCAGCCTGAAGTGTTTCTGGCATAATGCCTCTACAAGCTGCCACAGTGCATTTCTGCATGTCTTCCACAGTGTTTCCCACAGGAAAAAATCGAGAGGTGTGAGATCGGAGGAGTGAGCTGGCCATCTTACAACACCATCACGCCCTAATCACTGGTTGAAAACGTTTCCTTTAACACTTGCCTCGCCACCAAAGCATAATGCGCAGGACAACCATCTTGCTGAAACCATATATCATGACGTATGTCGAGCAGTATGTCTTCCAGAAGTGCCAGTAAGGTCTCTCTGAGAAAGTGGGCGTACGTACAGCCGGTGTCACTGTCCCTTGAATGAAGTATGACCCTATGACGTAGTCTCCAACAATTTCACACAACACGTTCACTTTCCACTTTCGCTGGTGCGCCACGTGCCGTACCCAACGCGGATTCTCCATCGTCCAGTAGTGCTATTTCATAAATTTACGCGCCCATGGTTTGAGAAGGTCGCTTCATCGGTAAATGGTATGTTCCTTAGAAAATTGCTGTAATCACTTACAGATATCATAAGAAACCTAAAAAACTGAACACGCAGCTGAAAATCACCTTCATGTAATGCCTGGTGAAGAGCCACGTGATATGGATGGAATTTCCGTTGTCGCAGTATNGATATGGATGGAATTTCCGTTGTCGCAGTATCCATGACACACTTGTTTTACTTATTCCTACGAAGCTGAAAAATTCTTGCGTGCGCAATTGGGGGTTTGCTACGACACGTTCCAACACATCGTGTTGATGCGTCTCGTCCGTAGCAGTCTTTCGTCGCACTCGTGNTGGGGGTTTGCTACGACACGTTCCAACACATCGTGTTGATGCGTCTCGTCCGTAGCAGTCTTTCGTCGCACTCGTGTTGTAGAATTCCAATCACCTCGTGACAATAGACGTGAGCAAATTCTTTGTATCGTTTGCCTTGAGATGGGCGTCCGATTAAGGATACCTTTCACCATAAATTTGGACGCCTTGATTGGCATTTCTGCCATTCTCACCGTAAATACGTAGAGCGTCCAGTTTTTCCTCATTCGTGAACTTCATTGTGTACCTGCAGCCATACACAGCAATACCACTTACCATAACAGATTAAGGGGACTGGTACCGCGCTGCTATTAGGAAACGGTCCCGCCAGGATGAGTCACGGTGGGTTTTGCTTACTTACAACTGTGCGTACAGGTCCACTGCCCCATGCTACCGGCCCATCTACCTTAATCATATTTGCACATTATTTCTCGATGTTTCTGTGTTACTTTTAAATTGCATATGCTGTACCACTGAATTCCTCTTTGCACGTACTTTCAAATGTCATTGAAATAAATGTATGTTTCTAGGGTAAAAATCATGAGTTCTGATTATTTCTGTTACACCTGTTATGAATAGTCACTTTGCAGCAAAGTACTTGCCCCCATACTTAATTTCATTTAGCGAAAACAGCATCGTCATCTGCAACAGTTTCGGAAATTTTGGGGGTGTCCACGTTAGGCGGACCATCCTGTGTATTATATATATATATATATATATTCTATCGTAGTTCTCATTTTCAAAATATTACAATATTTGAGGAAAAAGAACATGGAATTGTAAAATCCATGCGGATCGCATTATAACATATACAGTCATTAGTGAGACGCCAAAAGCTGCAACGAACATTTGCTGACATAAAACCATCGTAATATACCCAGTGCCTTTCTTACACCGAGGATCCCTGAGGAGTGACACGGTGTAAGACCCTGTGACAGAGCAGCGACGGAATGCAGCTACAGAGTAAGCTAGGGTTCCCCAAGGTTCTTCCCCCCCCCCCACTCCCCNGGTGTAAGACCCTGTGACAGAGCAGCGACGGAATGCAGCTACAGAGTAAGCTAGGGTTCCCCAAGGTTCCTCCCTCCCCTACTCCCCTCGAGTCCAACGGCAACGTCCTCCACGTTAGCCACTTGCGAGAATCATGGATGGCTGGATCAACGAGACCCCATATTCAACTAAACTCCCGGGCATTTCGCTTCGCGTTGGCGCTTGTCCTGCGCATTCTGAAGCATAGCTACTTTCAACATAGTATCCCCAGGAGTTGAGTTGAGAGATTTGGGCGGCTCTTCATAACAAAGTCTTGAGAGCCGATGAGGGTGAAATGAGGTAAGAATGGATCAGTGCTGGATTGTAAGGGCGCGGTAAATGGGACATCCCCGAGAAAACCCGCCGACCAGCGGCATCGTCCGGCACTTAAGAAAATCCTGAGTTACCCAGCCGGGGATTGAAACCAATTCTCCTTGATGGGAGGCGAGCAGTCTAACCACTCGGCCACTGCAGCCCAGTATCCTCAGGAGATACCATAATAACACAACATGCCAACGCCATATTCAATTTTCCCCAGGCGTGTTTCTTTTGCAGTTAAACGTAAATCGTGTGATACAATTATATTAAGTATTATATTATATTTTGTCTTCTACCTACGCTGATTACAAAACAGAACGAAATAGACACCGCACAGCAAAAGGAGAAGATATTGTCAGCCAGTATAACCACGACATTGTTCGAGGTTCTTGCCTGCTCAGAGCTTTCAACTTATCGTCGTCATCCATGCAAAACAGGCGACAAAGATATTAAACTAAATTATCTTCTTACAGAAAGACTCAAAAGAAGAAAATGTTGTATATGCGTAACCTAGTAGTTAAAATCAATGACTCAGTATATCATTGGGTTAATTTTATAGTAATTGGATACACTGGATAAGGTGCAATTAAATTCTGAGAATTATTTCCCAAACACTACTGCTAAATATCTGCAGACACGTGATAAACCAAGAGAACCAAGAATTTTCCGATATAACTAACTAATCTACTCTTTTCCAACACATATATGCATGTAATTGTGATAAGCCACTAAACGACACAGCAGGGACATACGTGTTTAAAATTAACTTAGGAGACTAAATGTACCACTAGATTTGATAGTTTATAAAATGTGATGTAAGCCTATAACAATTTTTTTGTGGCAGTACCTACCAAAATGGTGGAAGACTGAATTTATAACTTAGTAATTTATTACATACAGTAGGTACTTTATAACACCAAGACTGAGTTTAATCATTTTAATTGTATCACAAGTATGACAACACTACAACGACACCATCACATTGCAATTATAAACAACTTTATTCAAAGTCTTAGGTGTTCTTTCATGGAACTATTTGCATTCAAAATGTTTGAATAGGTTGGGAAGTTACTGAAATATGATGATTAAACTTCAGGTGATTTATAACACAATGACACTCTAAAAAAGTTGTCTATTAGTGCATTTAGTGCACACAGGAAGAACTGCCAGCAGGCCACGTTAGGTCCAAGTATATCTTACTGTTAAATACATTTAATTTCGAATACAAAGTTTATATAGTATGAAACACAAACTAAAACAATGTAGCCATTTAAAAAAATGATATATCCATTTTAAATTTCTTATAGCTACTGCCAGTAACAATACACTTGGTATGATAATCTGTTGGAACTCATTTCAGCAGTTTATGAAATATGTAGGCACTATTTTCAAAGCTTTATATACCAGGTGCCACTATCTTTCAAAATGGTGGACAAATTCGACTATGTGATTTTAATGGGCACCAAGGTACTGTCAACATACAAAGTTTGATTGACATAGAAAATTANCATATAATTACCTCAAATTTGACATGGCTGCCAATTTGAAAGAATATGCATGATATACTTAAAATCATATTTGGTTAGTTGTACCATGACAGCGCTATTCGTGTACCAAATTTGGCTTCACTATGTTGAAAAGTTCCAGTGATGCGGTGTAAAAAGTTAATTATTTGAGGTGGCACTACCTGAAAAAAATTGTTACGAAATTGATAGTAATTAGCGTATTTAATATTCGGAGTAGGTATAAACAGTCACCATACCAAGTTTGGTTGTATTATAACTAATGATTGGGTTATATGACACACCGACATAAAATATTTATATTATAAACATTTTGAATAAAAATTAGTAGGTGATTTACTCAAATATTATATGTTTATATTGACCTACAATGGTACTGCAACACATGAGTCAAATTTAACGGTAATCGTTTCAGCAGTTCCTGAGATGTGATGTGAGGGTTTTTCTTGTGTGGTGCTACCTACCAAATGGCGGACCAAGAGTACGGGTATTTTTTGTATTTAACGGAGACAGTGTGGACTGTCAACACATCAATTTTGGTTGAAACCTGTTGAATAGTATTTTAAGTATGACGAATGGCCAAATATTCTAAAATAGCGCGCACACAGAGAGGCAGGAAGGTGATCTGATAATACATGTCTTTCGTTCGGAAGGTGGGCGAAAAATACACATTTTTAAAATGATTTGGTATGTTTTGTCGTGAGGGGACAGGGGACCACCAGAGTGCCAGAGCTGTTCATGCTTTGTCATTCCGGTCTCCCGGCGACAATTTTGTTCGAACTTAACCATTGACTTTTATCCGGTGACCTTTGACCTTGAAACCAGCAAAAAATTCCAAAAAATACAAAATTTATAAAAAAATCCCAAAGAATATTTTTAAAATTAATAAAATTTTATTTAAAGAAATATGTAATTAAAATTTTGAGTATTTGTGCTTAGAGGGTACGAGGAACCAGAGCCGACCAGTCACCATGTTATGACGACACCCAACCAACATATTGGATCCAAGTGGCCTTGACCTTGATCCCATGCCCACGACCTTGAATTGCCTTAAACCGAAAATATCGCAAAATACTCCAAAAATTTCCAAAAAATTATTGAAAATAACTATAAATCGTTTATAAAAATACACCAATTTATTTTTTTTATGTATTTCAAAAAATACAAAAATTTTATATTTCAAATATTTTAACTAGGGGATGGGGGACTGGAGCCGACCAGCCACCATATTATATCCTCCTCAAACACCATATTTGATCCAGGTGACCTTAAACATAACCTTTGACCTTGACCCCATACCCTTGACCTTAATCCCAAAAAATCGCTAAATTCTCTAAAAAAAAAAATTATGTATAAACTCCTAAAAAAGTATTTAAAATTTAAAAATTGTTTTATTGAATAAAACTTACATTTCAGGAGGTTCCCTCAGTACCACGTCCAGCAAACGAATGACCCCCCTCCAGTTAATCTCATTTTATTACCATTCCCTCACCTAACCCCTCTTCATTGCATAATGTTTAGAGTTGTGGAAGTTGAGGTTCCTGTAGAAAAATTCTTAGCAATAGTAAAAATCCCTAACAAAAAAGGCAGAAACTATTGCAGATGCTATTGACAAGGATCTGACTGATCTTTATTTAATTTATGACAATATTATTACTTTTGGATGTGATTTTGCTTTCAATCAATATGGCTGGAAGCATTGGAAGTGTGAGAAAGAAGCTTTCAGAAAAGGCAAACAAAAAAGTTATCTACATACACTGTAGAACACACATCTTGCCTCCCCCCNCTGTAAAAGAATGTCTGAAAGAAACACTGTGTGCCATAATGCATTTGACTGCAGTAGAAGTAAATATGCCAACATGATGGACCTTTCGACTAAACTTGCTTTTCCTCTAAGATTTTTTTCTTTTCGGAAAGAAGGCCGACGTATAGTTATGAAACAAAATCCTTATCATGCTATAAGTATATGCAAAAGAAACATATACATATATTAAGAATTAATTGTATGTTGCTTTAAAATTTTTTTAAAAAAATTGATTGTAGTTACGTTTACTTCAGATTTTTTGTACTCTTGCATTAATATCAACATGAGCCTGACCACCCCTGATCACAGCTCTCTGATCATGGCCAGATTTCCTGACCACCACAATGTACTCAACACTTCCAGCCTAACTCATCATCCAGAAAAGATCATGTGATCACCATGATCATGTTCGCCACATTCAAAACAGGTTATCATTCAGTAAAATACGATTTTCACCTGATCAACAGTGACCACGTGATTTCTTATACAATTTATATCCTGCAGTCCGAACCTTGCAGTCAGTGTGTCTGTGCGCGTGAGTTTAAGGGTGTCATCATAAAATCTTTCAAACCCGTGCACTGTTTTTCACCAACCTCGGTACAATTACACTCGTAGTACCTACTTAGTAAGGACAGAAAACTGACTTCTAAACTTTTCGACCATGCCAGATGCTATGTCATATTTCAGAAACCATTTGACCGACTTGAATAAAAATTGGTATAATTTATAGTTCACTCTGTTTGCATCGAATTCAGAGATTAGTGTTCTCACTTGTCCTTTATATTTTAAGATAGTGCCCCTTAAAAATTACTTCTTATTTCATATTTCGGGGACTGCGGAACTGATTCCTACCGAATGTACCCTATATGTATTCCTATAGGAACTTAACCAAAACATGTGTGCTTTTAGTTTATCAAAGAATTATTTTTAAAATGGCAGTCAATATTTTTAGTTAAAATGACATATCTACTAAAGCATTTAACGAATTTTAAACAAACTTGGTTATCACAAATAACTGCCCCCTGAATTAATAAAGTTTGTATTGTAACGCTAGCTAAACTACAAACTTACAGGAGCCCCTACTTATTTACGGGTTACTTTTTAACGAAAATATTTTTTTATATTGCAGGTAATTTACTCTTGGTGTGCTAAAAGCATTAAACTAAACATTTAGTCGATTTTGCCCATCGGGTAACTACAAATGGGTCCGCAACAAAGTTATACTGAGAAAATATAAGCCAAATTAGTTCTTGAAAATGTCCAGATTTAATGCAGTGAACTTCGGACACTAACACAAAAAGTTTCATTGATTTTACTTAAAATTACAAGTCTTAAAGTTTTTCGAAAAAGAATTTTTGAAATGAAGAAAGTCTGCCGAAACAACACAGTGGCGACTCCACCGCTCATAGATAACTCCAGAGAATGGAGCAGCACTTCCACGTCGCGCGTTGTCTTAAAGCGGTGACTGAGATGGCGCTTGCTGCGTGTGCAGTCACATTGTATAGTATCGCTGAAACTACTAAACTGATGCCGCCAAATTTGGTACATGAATAGTGCTGTGGTACGCAATTCTACCCATGCGTGGTTCTAGTAGATCAGCTTAATTTTCAAAATTATGGTCGTATAAATGTTTTTATTTAGCACCCCATTTTTATTAAGAAGTTTGACTAATTTCAACCAATTTTATATGCTATCAGTATCTTGGTAATCATTAACATAAATTAATCGTCGATTTTCTCCACAATTTTGTTAGATAGTACCACCAAGATATCAATATTTTTAATATCACATTTCAGAAAATATCAAAAACAAACCCAGAAATGAACGGCACTGTTATAAAATGGATGAATTAAACAAATTTAAATGGTGTAGTTAACTTATTTTTATTGGTTGCCTGATTACAGCGTGTTTTGCATTAGTTAAGTTTGGTTTTACTGCCTCCAAAAAAGTATTTTTATAAGCTAGCATCTTATCTTTGGAAATACTTGACCGATTACTATCAATATTGCGGAAAATCCCTTCTGCTTAGCCACTTTTCAACACATATGACCCTTTCATCTAAATATTTGAAGTAACAAATTAATACTACACTAGTGTCCAAAAGTTAAGCACAGTTAGGGTATTTGAAAATATTTCATTAATGAAGTATCAGTTATACAAACATAGTGTACAAAACGTAGCAAAAATTAATCAAAAGTTTATCCGGTATATACAATGCATGGAAAGCATTAAATTAACAATTTGTTATTGTAAAGACACGTATGCAAAACAGACCAAACATTGAACATCACTTTCTAAACAGGAAAATAAAAGATTGATTTAGGGTGTGGTTACCTCTTACGGCCACACACGCCATGGCGTGCTCTCTACGCGGTGGTTCAAAAGCTATATTGGTAGTTTCATTCATCACGGAGATCGGTGCGTAGCTCTGGAATTGTCCTTGGTGGAGTGGAAGGCTTCAATTAGTTTTCCCTAATGTATCCCAGGTATGCTATATAGGGTTCACATGTGGAGACCTCGATGGCCAGACCATGCAGGGGATAGCTTTATCTTCAATAACTTCATTTACCGGGTTAGCTCGATGCGCACGTTGTTATGATGTGATCAGGCCTTAGCTGAACGCCCTTCCTGATCACATCTTCAAACATTAAACCAGGACACGAGCGTGATTGCAACAACACCTTACGAAAGACAGTTGCAGAAATTCCCTCCACCGGCCAGTAAACGGAGCTGAAAATAGTAAACAATGAGCCCGATATAGGCCAGCGTAACACCGGAAGCGGCGTATTTTCCGTCGGGCTACTGTTACGAGCAGACCACTTAAGATTGGTGTGTGCGGCCGTCGTTAACCACCTCCTAGAATCAGCCTCCGGCAACATGAACAAGGTGGGGGCTTTCCAATTAGATTGTAATAGCAATGGCGTGAGGCAATAATACTTAACATAATTAATTAGCATCCCGGTATTCAATTTTAAGCTCCCCCGATCAATAGTCACGTAAATAGTTATTGTATAATCCTTATGTTCAATAAACTCCATCTTATACTGCTATGCTCAACCTAATCATGATTAATTATTTAGCTACGCCCATAACCCCTATCAAGTATGAATTAGCTTAAAAGTAATTTCGTAAGAACGTGTATATGCCTTTAATGAAAATGAAATCTGGGTCGACTGCGCCTGTGAAACGTCGCACAATCTGTTGGAGTACCTCATCTTTGTTTGTACCTTTAGGCAGTAACGGTACCTCCATTGAAGATGTGCAGCTCCGTACAGCCATCGAACATGATGCCTGCCTACACCAGTATTCAACCACCACCACCACCACGACCACCCCACTAATCCCTTTCCACAATGTTCCTGGGATTTAATCGAGTTCCAGTTCTCTCCAGACGAATGTGCGACGAGAGTCGTTTAGCAAACTGAATCTGGACTCATCTGTGAAGAGCACGTTTCTCCATTCACTGAGGGTCCAATTTCGATGCTGCTGACACTACTGTAAATGGGATCTCTTGTGCACTGGTTTAAGCGGTGCACACATTACTGGGCATCTGGAATAGAGACCAAATGTCCTGAGTCTCACAGTTTGCCGATAAACTCTAACTGCAAACTCTGAGGACAGTTATCTTACAGGCATTGTCCGGTTTTATCAAGCAGTTAGGGCCACAGCGGAGTTCTTACTCTTGGACGATCTTGTACTGGCCTACGATGAACATCGCCTGTGCCTTGGAACTTTCGCCAAAGCCTGGTAATCACACTTTGCGGCATATTCAGGGCTGCTGAGACTTCTAGCTGTGCCTGACCTCCTTCCAGGCGTCCGATGGTTCGTCCCTTTAAAAATTAGCTCGTGAATGAACTGATATATTTTTAGTGTACAGCACACACTTTACACCCAAGATTGCCCTCTGATCACAATGGGAACACAATATAGAATGAGACACTCTTGCTCTTATAAACTTTTACGATAGAAAGTGTTTTTGTCACAGTCACATTAGTGAATAGGCTTTGAAAATCGAGGTTCACTCAATTGCCATTTGGAGTTATTTCTTGTGTTTTGGTACTGAGATAAAGTGACACAAATCTCTGACGAATTAAAGCGTGTGACTTGTGAGTGGTTCTACAATATTTAGCGGAAAATAGGCAAGTTTCGGCATGGAATATTGCAGAAGCTGTGATAGGTCGCTAGGGTATATCTGGTTTATGGATTTTGGAAGGCTTGCTGCTATGTGATGTGAGCACTCTCCTTTAATTTTCTTTCCGAAATTGATTTTGATGAATTGTCAAGGTCTTGTATGCTGTGTGTTATATGCTGTTGGACTGATTTTTGTCCAACTGTATATAATTATCTGAAGTAATAAGTTAACTGATTTTACAATCGTAAACGGTTATAAGACGTGTGTGGTACGGTCCTTGACTGCAGGGAGTCTGATGCTGTCATCAGCTTTTTAGAGCTTCAATGACATTGAACTCGTCATATATGTTGGATTTTGGTGGCCTAGCTGAAGTAAATGCTGTTCACCTAGAAGAAAGGAATCAATCCTGTTCCGCTACTGGTACTTTATTTATAACTATTTCTGCTTGTGAAACTATATCTAGAATATTAATTCAGTCCTTTCTCTTAAGGTGGATAGTTCACAGTCTGGGAGAATTTTTCAGGATCCATTTACGACAGTATTTTGGTTTTGTGCTGTAGGAGGCTTTCTTTGTTTTGATTAACTTAGAACTTTGTCTAGTTTTTTGTTTCTGTTTTTCTTTGTGCCATATTGACTTTTCTAGGCCAGGTTTCAGGTATATTAGTCATACAATTAGGAAATATTCAAATAATGGCAACTGAAATCCAACAACACTTAGAAGAAATATATACAGTCCCTATGCACCACAAATGCACAAGCAGTCATGAATGTCTCGAAATAGCTTATTATAGCCTGGTTGCTGTAGTTCAGAGGGGTTATTTTAAAAAATGTAATGTCATATCAATGCATCAAACAGTCCCATGATACCAAGTTCTCGCTGTACAAGTTTTACTTACTAACCCTAATGCACACCAGCCGTAATGTTCGTAATTCTATACTTGTTTAAGTGCATTAGTTGCAACGTAATTTAATCGTGGAATTTTTTTTATTACAATCGCTTGTTGACGAAATGGTTTGCCTGTGCATTCAGAACAGAAACTATAAAAAAGTGTATGTGACATTGGCTGCCCTATTGCAGGAAAATACGTGGGGAAATTCTTAAGCTGTTCAGAATTTATAATTAACATATTACTGGAAAAATAAATATTATTTATGTACAGCGGCCGTCAGCCATGGCCTTTGTTTGCCAATACAAAGCGACAAACAAGAATTTTATTCCTTTTTGAAGCAGTTGCTGCATTTATTTCAAATTACAACACGCCCATGTTTACAGAACATGCAATAAGAATTAGGGCGAGTGCAACTTGTCTAATTAAGTACAGAGTAATACTTTCTACCATGATAGTTGCAGTTTACATGGTCCTAGTTTCCACGAATTACGTAGAAAATTATTTATATACTAGTCGTTACAAAGGAAGGAGGGTACTTATTATTATCGTGAGTATTGATTCTACGCTCAAAACTTCTGCGTGACATCGGGAGCTCGTTTAGAATCATCACCGAGTCGCTCATTCTTCTACGTGAACATGTTACACCAGCGATCACAGCCTCTGAGATATCCTCGGCTCTCTGTTAAAAGGTTATATATAGCATGTTCCTTTCCTTTCTTCATTTCACTGTTTCTTCGCGCTCTCGTTATACGTTCACGCGGGTAAGGTTTTTTCTACTCAGGTTGGGAAGCTCTATGCTTTTAGTTTGGTAACTAAAATTTTTCGCCACTAAGTAAGCGCTAGTGTCGCATGTGTAGCGGATTTTCCCTATTTTTCCACGTTAAAAAACAAAATAATTGCAATGATTATAAATCAAATATAAAATAACTAGTATGTAACCAAGTAAAATCTTTCTCTTTTATTATTCACTAAGCTTAAAATTTTAATTAACAGTGACCTCTTTGTAACACTGCGCACCTAGCGGCGGAAGTTTTCCCTATGACAAACTCTTCCATAAGTAAACTCGTTTTTTTCCTAACCTGAGTGTAGGTAACCTTAACGCAGGCAAGAATAGTGACAAATAATAGCGTCCTAAAGTACCTGGCTGCAACCAGTTACAGTCACAGTTTGGAAGCTACACATAAACATCAGCGTACGTCTCGTTGCAGGTCGGATGCTGCGGCGCTGATGGCGGATGGCGGCGACGTACCCTTGTTGATCCCGGCCGAGGAGTGCACGACCTATTGCTGCCCTATCAGCTCCTACAGCGGCGTGCAGGATTACGCAAACAGTTTTACAGACAGCGCCTCCCAGCACAAATATGGTGACCACAGAGCTTCCTCCAGATCCATGGAGCACCTGCTCTTCATCGGATAGCACTCGGACACACTGGACTGAGGCCCTAGACACCACTGAAACTGTAGACATGCATTTTGATACGTTTTGATACAGCCGACACCAATACAACCGCAAGAAAATTCTACGGTAAAAAAAAAATCTATCTGTGATTGCAAATATACTTTTTCTGTATTTTTTTCAGGAAAGAGTTGTCAGAGTTATGCTAATCTGGAAAAATTCTTATATCTGTGAACTTCAAGTTCATTAAATTTTTATATTATCTTTGTAAGTTCACAAAACATAGTGCAGTTTTGCGTGTTATTAGTTTCCAAAATATTCTTGTATAAAATTGTAATCCATATATATTTTTCTCATACCTATGTGCTATACTCATATAGAGAGTAAAGAGACCTTTTTGGAGAGAAAGTGTGTACAATCCGTATAATCTTTGTTAAATCTGCCAAAGCAATAAGTGTTTATGTACTACGTATTGGAACGATTCACTTTAAGTTTACGTGTGTTGAACTGTTGTTGTATTTTACTCGATCATTTATAACACAGGTTTATTGTTGGGATTCGATTACTTATTACTAGAAACTGTACGATATTCATATTTGTATATAATATTGCAGTTATAGTTCTGTTACAATAACTATAATATTTAGTACATATTTGTGATCACCCAGGTTTCCATTAAACATGCAATAATATTTCAGAAATTACAACTCTCATTGTGATTAATTATTATGAATGCCTCTTAAAGAGAGACCTGCCATGCATAAATGATGGTGGAGAGGTTTTACATTACTATACATTAGCTAACATTATGAGTGTTAGTGTTTGACGAAGTAAAGCAGTTGTCTTTATGAATTTGAACACAATTTGAACCTATCGTTTTTAATGGTTGTATATCCACGGTTTATTTTTAAGATTTTGTGAAATAAACACATGTGATCCAATATGTAATTATTGACAATACGTTAGCTTCTGTCAAAGGTAGCAGTAATCATGTTTCCATTATGCAGTAGTACTCGGATAAATGGAACTCATAGCTAACCTCCAAGAACAAATAAGAATCTTCTGTACATGAATACAGTTTCTATGCAACATGTTTTCTGTAGGACCTTATTACTCACAGAAATTCAGAAAACAAAAATTATGTGTGGATTAGATTATAATTTTTAAAGGTGTAAACATTAATAGTTTTTCCTTCAAGTTGGGTTCTATTCACTACACCTGTCTTGAATTTATAGCACTGATATTATAATCCTCCTTTTCTGAAAATTCTGGATGGGTTATTATTAATTGAACACATGCGTTACAATAGTACCTATTTAATTATTTAAATCATTATTAATATTGTATTACTATGTATATTACTGTGAGTCTCTGTATGATAGATGTTATATGTATGTTTCTCATCCCTACCTCTCCCTTCTTTCTCCTTCTCCACTTTACATACATGCTAAAGATTTTAGAGATGGTCTATGTATATCTGAATAGGTACACGTGTATTTTCCTAGAACTTTTATATCAATAAAGTAATTTCAGTCTAGTATTTTGTATACAATTTCACCAGTACATTCAATATCAGATTTAGTGTATCTATTAACTTAAGATTATACCACTCCCTGCATCAATCCTTACAATGGCTTGGAATATTTGAGGCTCTGGGATCAGAATTCACGTAAGTTGATACAAATATGAATCGGAGAAAATGGCATCCAAAGTTTTACATGAAACAAAGAACTATCGACTATTATAAAAACTTTTTTATGCCTGTTAAGAATACAACCTGAGAGTGAATTGATTTCTCGAGTCCATATTTCAATCAATAAATTGTGGCCACAGAATACTTAATTGACTAAGTAACGTGACGACGTACACCGCAAATACAGCACACAACAGTATACAGCAACACACAGCAATAATGCAATGCAAGGGCCGACGTGTGATGACGACGATATAATGCAAAATAATGATAGACTGGGAAAGAAAGTTGTTTCTGTATACCTCTGTGCGTATGACGGTGACGTTGCAACAGCTGTAGTAAATGTAACGAATTTTCTGGGTAGAGTGCCAACCCTAGCTGCGCATTCTCGATCGTCCAAACTAAGTAAAATATTAATATACTTATTGAATACCAGAATTATTGCCCCTTTATTTTCTTGGTAACTTAAAAACAGTGAGAAAACTGGAAATCAAATTCAATGACTGCTTGAAGGCAGTCTGACGAGTTACTTTTTCCCGGCCGCGTCCAGACTGTCAATAGGAATACCAAGTGTGCGGTTCTATGACGTAACGTGTACCATTTGTACACCCAGCAACACAGCAGTCTGGTAGCAAGAATACTTGTGGACAGAATAAACACATACATAAACAGGAACACTTGGAAAAAACTTGCTAGTACTACGAAATGACAACAATGGACGGTTGTGTTTAAAAAATATCTGGAAGTTTAGAATTTTAGAATAACTTGACTTTTCCCAGAAATAAAAAGTACTTCATCCAGATGGCATTACACATTAGCAAATAATTTGTGGCTCCGAAAATATAGACACCATATTTGAAATATTTCTGCTTGGGATAGTGACTTTTGAAACACTAGTGCCCTCGTGATGATTACCAATTAAAATACTTAAAATATTCAAAAATCACGCCAAAATCTGTAATATTCCTTCAAAAGTGATTACTTTAAATAAATATTTTATCGATAGCTAGCGGCAGAGTAAGGATTCAGTTCAGGTTTGCCGTAGTAAATGTCGGAAAAAGTCGTGAACTTAAGAAAAACAACATGGTGGCGATAGCAAATGTTCTAGAAGGACGTATAAACGGTGTTAGGTGAAAAAACTTTATTTGAGATTTCTTAGCTGAAATTAGTGGTCAAACGTAGAATTTTGAATATCTTGAAGTTCCCGATGATCAGTTACGCCGACGGGGAATCTCTCCGGATGCGCAGCAGCCCTGGGTGACATCTTCCCTATATGTAAGCACACGGCTTACGAGTATAACATACAGTTCAATGCCACCTTAACGGACATCGCACGAGTTCTAACTAACCTCTTTGAAAGCTACGTGGAGAGAGGCAATACATGCTTACTTCTCGCTTAAAACACCTCGCGTCTTCGTCTCTATCAGACGGCCTGCGATGTCAGGGGTGCGAACTCGGACTTCCCTATAAAAAAAACTATACCTAGTGCACAGCCCACCCGGGCTGGCTGCCTGATGTCGCGTAACAAGATGATGCGTCTTCCTCCTTGAAAACTTAACTTAAGAACATTCTTTAAAAACTGACCAATCACGAGAATTACGGTTCAAAAGTCATTTGTAATACCACTTAAAACTGCCCCAACGATCGAAAAGGCAAATTGTCATAAGGCCTTGTAAGTGCACGTACACAACGTAGAAACAGAACGACATATAAATATGTGGCCAAATGAAAATGCTGTTGCAAAAAAATATATATTATGGACTCGGTTTCAAAACAAATAAATATCTCTTGCCACAAAAAAATATATAATTTGAAAAATAGTACTGAGCCTGTTAAGTATGAAAATTATGTGTAAATAATTGTTTTTTCTTAAATCTTAAAAAGCATGTGTTACAACTATGAAAACAATCGCTTTTAGTGAAAAACTTATATTGAAATGACTCTAAATATTGTGTATCTGTTTCATGCCACAAATCATAATCACTGAAAAATAAACTGTATCTTCATCACTTACTGCCTCGTCTCCACTTATTAACTTATTAATTTTTTGCGGTGGTACAGTGCCTGTAAAAGGCTGATGGTTTAGGCCATCAGAGATAGCATGATAAACAGGAGGAATCAGTGATCTTAGTTAATTTGCTTTTCGAGGCGTATCCATCGTAAATTATGACCTGAAACATTACATTTTACGTAGTTCGTTTCATTTGCTTTTGTAACTTTGACTGCATACTCAGCAGAAAAAAATCTTTATCTTCTGCATTTAGAAAATCAACTTGAGATTTCTTGTTTGTTTTTACGATATGATCCAGTGCTCAGGAAAAAGACATTTTTATTTAAATGCTTAAGTATTTTAGTTTGTCACAATCTTTATCACACTTCACATATGTGTGTCTGACACCAGAAACACGTAACCAACCACTTGTTTTTCACTTGTCTTTGAACCGTACATCAAAAGTTTAATTTTTTGATGCTTTTGAGCACTGCGGCAATTGTTATAAGCAGTAATTAGACTCGCATCATATAAATGCGTATAAAAATGTTTTATACCGTCTCCGTCATTGGGGAGTTGCACAGATGTTCCTATTCAACATCTGACTGGACAAAAGGTAGGAATTATTAAACTTCAAAACTAAATAAAAATGTTTTAATATGAACCTAAATAGTTGTTTATCTACAGGTCACAATCACTTTTATAAATAATGTAACAGAGTCTGCGCATTTGCTGGAAAATATAGCTTGTTTAGCGCGACCATCTCTACACCATTAACATCCGCTGGCAGTCATCTTCGGAACCACGGCATGTGTAGACGAAATTTTATCGATGAAATGTAAGTCTTCGGCGAATACAACTACAGGCAATTTCCACCATTTATGGTACACGATTAGTAAAAGAAGCCTTGTTTCCAGTTGTAATGTTATCCGAAGAAGCTTAAGAACCCCGGAGTAGGGAGTATAAGAATTTAAGGGAATATCAGCCCGTAAATGTTCTTGATCTTATGCAAAAAACGGACAATGCACGTGATATTAATTTCTTCAGTCCCAGTTATAAGCAGTCTTAGAGTTAAACGACAAAAATGGAGTAAAAGTTATCTCCTGACATATTGAGACTACTTCAAGATTAGGGTGACCAGATATCCTGCTTTTCGCAGGACAGTCTTTTTGGCAAAGTGCCCCGCGAAAAGTCCTGTTTTATACACACAATTAACCACTGAAAATTTATATATTNGACAGTCTTTTTGGCAAAGTGCCCCGCGAAAAGTCCTGTTTTATACACACAATTAACCACTGAAAATTTATATATATTTTTTTTACACATGAAGTGAGTATTACGAACTGATTTTACACAATAATACTCTACTACGTGTCTTTCATTGAAACGAAAAATGTATTTCAAAGAAATATAAATGTTAAACTGTTGTACTGGTGTTCGTCTATTACATTGTAATATTGAGTTTGATTTACATCCAAATGTTATTTGTTTGTAATATTTTCAATTTCTAGGTCACATTAGCTATTATTAGTTAAAGTACTGTCATGCCTATAAGTAATCCACATTCCTTTAATTTTAAACCACATTTCTCACACTGAAGAGCCAAAAAAAAAACTGGCATATAGGTGCATTTGCAAATAACAGAGGTATGGAACCAATCAGAGTAACGCGATGCGGTTGGCAGCTAGATCGGTTACTGCTGCTACAATGGCAGGTTATCAAGATTTAAGTGAGTTTGAACGTGGTGTTATAGTCGGCGCACGAAATATGGCACATAGCATCTCCGAGATAGCGATAGCATTTGGATGTTCGCGTACAACCATTTCACGAATGTACCGTGAATATCGGGAATCCGATAAAACATCACGTCTTCGACATCGCTGCGGCATCTCCGAGATAGCGATAACATTTGGATGTTCGCGTATGACCATTTCACGAGTGTACAGTGAATATCGGGAATCCGGTAAAACATCACATCTTCGACATCGCTGCGGCCAGAGAAAGATTGTGAAAGAACGGGACAAATGACGACTGACGAGAATCATTAAACGTGACAGACGTGCAAACTTTCTCAAATTGGCGCAGATTGGATTTGTGGACTGCCCTGCAGGATTCATGGTGTGAATTGCCTCCTGCATACCTTCAGACATTAGTCGAGTCCATGCCACGTCGTCTTGTGGCACTTCTGTTTGCTCGGGGGGAGGGGGAGGGAGGACTACAAGATATTAGGAAAGTGTACCCGTTTTTTTGGGGGGGGGGGCTCTTTAGTGTATGACGAGAGTTCTGATTGGTGTATTAAAGATGTGGTTACCCTATCCAGGATAACATGAAGATGACGATGATGGTGGTGATGACGACGATGTCGATAAAAATCATGTAGCTGCACAGCTCACTGGAGCCTTTAGTTATTTGCAATGTATGTTTGTTTCATCTCTAAATGTTCTTTTTGTTTGAGTATTCATTCATTATTTTTTCCACAATAATAAAAAATTTTAAAGCTCTTGCATTGATTACTATTCACAAGAAATTGTGACAATATTAGGCATTTCCCCGTAATGTTTAACCACTGTGGGTAAAGAAAGAGTTTTGTCATCCCAATTTACTTATCGGAATCGCTGTGCATCATCGTCCATCAAAAGGTTACTGACTGAAGGCGATCGGGGATGCGCTGAGGGGGCATAGGAATGTTTGGTCAAAAAAACTTGTGCTGGTGAGGTGCCACGCAGCCTGTGCTACTGTAACAGAGAGACATCTCTCAGGGCGCAAATGGGGTACGCATGACATCGTCCCTTCAATGGCAACTGCAGGAGGTCGCATGCTGGCTGCACGGTAGTGGGGGACATATGCTCGATGTCTCAGGGCCTTGCGGCAAGCCAGCTCCCTTCCCGCCATATGCTATACAACATAGAACACAAACATGTGTGTAATCTCAATGCGGCTTAATATCCAGTTGCTCGGAGAACAGTACAAGTTTTCACTGTTACGTTTACAACACTACACACTATGCGTCAATTAATTAGCTATCATTGCTAAAAGCAAGTGTGCACTCATGGAGTAAGCAAACAGTGAAGTGGCCAATACCGTGGCTGGCAGTCGTGTAGCCAAAAAATATCGGAGTCGGCCGCATCCATAAATGTGAAAAGAAAACTTTCCTGGCGACGAGAGTGAAGTGGCAGAGGCGCATGTAGGAAATTAAGATAACAGTTCCAAAAGCTTACGTATGATAACAGAATCAGCTAGTCAGTTAACAAAAAAATGAATAAGGTTTTCCTGCGAGGCAACCCGCCTGTCTCCGTCATTAACATAATTGCGGGCGCGAGCGGTGAACTCACTGGTCGCTCGCGCTGTACAAACACTGCACAAAACACTGCGTTCAAAAAGACAAAAATACAAAAGAAAAATATTGCAGCTTTTTGTCCACACCAATCTTTCTTACCTTTCATTATGATTGAACTAACACGGAGGTATGTAGGGGTGATCCGTAATGTTATGTTCTGTTGATTACACTTGCACATGCGATGAATAAAATTATCATCCACCTGTAAGAAAAGGCACAGGGCACACAAAATACTGCCACAAAAATTATTTACTTTATACTAAATTCCTGCAAGAGTGGTGTGTGTTTGACATAATAGTGGTGACAGCATGGAAAAGTCCATTATGTGTGCAAGCACGTATTTCACATAATACAAGAATAATAACGAAAACCACACACCGTGTCGCTAGTTCCCAAAATCGGTGTCTGTATTAATGCATTGTCTGCCTTGTGGTCACAGTATATTATCACTAAGTTACTAGTGTGCCCCGTGTGCTGCACAATATATCGTGTCATCGTGTGTTCTAACATGGGGTCGGAGTCATTAACATTATATGTTCGCCGTTTTTTATAAACTTATTCAGTTCTTGGAATTGTTTTTTAATTGTTTGTGTTCAAGGGCAATGAGGTCGAGATCAAGTAACCGGCATCAAACACGGGTCTCTGAGTCACCAACACGGAAGTTCACTACTTCAACTTGAGTGTATCCAGCAATTTTCTCTACGAGACTTCCTGAGTAACTACGACCGCCGAATCGATGTGGACGACGAACAGAAAAAAAAATTGCTACAATCGGCCCTGGTTCGCGCACATCTACTTCTCCAACGACAAGAAAACGGTGATTCCGAAAAAAAAAAAAAAAAAAAAAAAAAAAAAAAAAAAAAAAAAAAAAAAAAAAAAAAAACCTATTTTAAATCTATTATTTTTTACACTTTATAAAACCACGTNTCTCTGCATCGGAGTAGTCTTGTACTACCCGGAAAGAGTAGGAAATCAGCTACTGATATGCGATGCCGATAAGAAAAGTATATTTTCTATACCGAGAATGTTTTTTTAAGTGAACCTGTACTGCCTAGATAATTTCGTATTCGACCACCAAATGCGAATCTTTTGAAGACAGCAAATGCTTGCTTTATGGATACCCAGTGCAATTGTGTTTCAGGATATCGGTGCATAGCAGCATAGGACTTACAATCGATGGCGACATTTACGCCAACATGACCTCGGAGAAAATTTACGTTGTCTTATCCAGGACCATGGATAAAAGAAAATTGAAAATCTTTCCGGTGCGATAACGATTCTTCTCACGAACAATCAGACGCACACTATTCACCAAAACACCGTTTCTGTAAGTATCCGCCTGGCACTCGTATCCTTCGGAGACAGCATCGTCGTCGCCACCACAACCTCGCACCAACACGACCTCACGTCGCCACAAGAATTTCTCGTCATTTCGGTACATCGAACACAAACTACCAAATCATAATATAAGTAAAAATATGGCAATGAAAAATAAAAACTCCATCTGAAAACATATTATTTCTACCTCACCTTTTTTTTTTTTTTTCATTTACATTGTAATTAACGCAAAAATTGGTCCCGATCGCCAATATCACCAAAATATAAATCGTCTTGATCGCGTACCCATAAGTAATCACCAACAGGAGAAACCAATCAATCACTTTAAAATCTAGCCGATCATCGTCGCTCGAAATTCTAAAGTTCCAGTTCCACACTTTGATCTCTCACTAGATCTCCTTCGCTTTCATCGTCATTGCGATCGAAAAACCCGAACACTGCCACAATACTTAAAATAAGAGCGAAAATCATGTCAGGTGAAATCATCGACGAAAACGTCCTTATTTATAATAATACCATACTAATCCCCATGTTCGATGCAGAGTCTGTGCTAAAACATGCGATCAAAATTTTCGCAATGGGTCTGGCCATATTGCAAAATATGCTCGATTTCAAATTGAATGAGACGACGATGGACGAGGTGCAGCACTGTTCGAGTTCATTCTGCCCACGACGGATGAGTACGCAAACTGTTAAGAACACACTGTGGTGAACGCTCGTCGCACATCGCAAGAGAAGCGGCTAATCTAAGACAATCGCGAATTCATTGGATACGAAAATATTTATTTCTTCAATCTGGAGGAGAGTGACGAACAGCATGCCAAATTGACGAAATTCACGCATCGACAACAGAACCTCGAGGAGATGGCTCAGATATTGCCCATAGTCTTTGACAACCTGCTGATCGTCGGCGAAAATTCAAACTCATGGGTCAAGTTCGATGCCGACCTAGTTCACCAAGTCTCGCCTGCCGAAATGCCTAAATCGCTACGCGATCATAACGAACCTTGCGCAAAATTACGAAAATTCTCTTGTACCTAATGAAAACAAAATGGTTCAGAGGTTAAACTACTGGTAACCTGCTCCCGGCAGGGATCTGGGCGACCATCTGGACGACAGTCTCACAGAATGGACCCTGTTGTGGAGGATGCTGTCCCCTCCAACCAGAAACCACATATTTGCTGTATGATCGAGGTCGCGAATTTGAAAATTACATCACGAGCAGAATTGACTCCAACCTGCAGGCTCACCTGCCCGAACTACGTTCAAATATTGAACCATACAAACATACATAAAGGATGAATTACTAAAAAAAATCCATGCATAAAAGAGATAGAAGCAATGGCCGCCGACGAGCACATCGCTGAAAACATCCAGCTCAAAAAAATAGTATTCGCATTTTCACCTTCGATCCACGAACGACGATACAAAACAACGCCAGATTGTTCGACTGGGTCTAGACAGATTTTAAACATGTGCTCTTTTTCCACTTTCACCTCACCAACTTCAAGTATTTGTTTAAGACTATCACTGGTGCCATCGACCAATCGATCAACAAATACAAACAAACGAGAATAAACAGGCATATATTCATGCACAAATGACCCCTCGAACACTATGCCGAATCCAAATGTTCATCTTTGGCAAGATACGAAAATTTCGCGTTCGATGATCAAAGCAGTTACTCACCTGCGACTGAACAAAAAAAAAAGCTATCTTTTGGAAATATCGCCGATCTTAAAATCGAGATTCGATCCGCGACGAGCCCAAACGACCCCACCATCATCAAACCCGTACAGAAATAGAAACAGGCCCGAGTCGAATACCAGTCATGATTCGCCCACCGAAGTATTCATCCTTGCCTTCTCCATCGGGATCGAACACGGTGCCACTGATTCTGGACTTAACCGGAATATCCGACTTTGTGTAGTAAACCATACCAGATTCAGACAAGTTATTCATTTCCGATCTATTTCCACAAACAACAGTATGTTCGCAGCATCCTTCGAACCAGGTCGATTCATCTCCCGCGAGCAATGGTCCCGTCAGGGGCGACATCTCCTACTGGAGGCCAGACACCAAGTTGACAGACGAGTCCGTCGAGCAACTAGCAAGGCACTGGGTCGATTTCCCCCGGGCTATAATGAAGGAATTTTAAAGGTCATGTCGTCCTGCAAAACAGTGATAAGAATAATTTACTCCGATCCCAGTGCCAAAGCATTGCTCAATCTGGCAGGACACTAACTACTCCAAACTTCGAGACAGTTCTCAAATCTCTCCTAGAGCAGCTTGCCGCAAGCAATCCACAATTACGAGAGGAAAAATGTGTGCCTAACGTAAATGCAGCACTACACTTTCTGTTGCAATGGATAATGGTAACCAAATTTTTTGTTGGGATACCATTTCTGCGCCTCCAGACATCCGGAATAGAAGTTGAATCCCTTGAAAAAATGTATGTATTATTCCATGTAGTTTCTCAAAATTTTAGAGACCACTCCTCTGGGGTAATCGATGATGTGCTCATCTCCTACTTTTTCAAAAAGATTCGCTACCAACTCATACTTGTGTGCGTAATGTTTCGCATCGGCCTTTTTTATTTTTTTTCTTCTACTGGTACATTATGAAATAGGTCTTGGAGTCCACAATCTCCTTATAGTCCAGGAGCAGTTGTCCATGAAAATCGTCGCCAAATATAATTGAGACCCGATGATTTATTACCTGTATTGCAACTTTAGCGAGGGAGGCACGACCTGGATATTCTTCTCGAAGGGAACTCGACCAAAAACGAATGCTCGTCTTTCGTGGATCCAGATCCTAGTTTTGCGAATGATACATTTACCATTTTTCAGGGAACCCAACTGATCTTCGACCAGCAGCTGCAAATCGCGGTCGTCTCCAGGACTGGCCCGGTCATGCCAACGAGAGATACTCGGGGAAATCGTAAGGAATGGAAACGAATTCGGAAACGACCGGACTGCAGCTGCCGGTTTCAATGCTGAAAACTTAATCGATGTGCAGGTAAATCGATGTTTCTTTCGGTTCGTGGTCTTCGCAGCAAGCAGTGCCATCGAATAAAGTGTTTTCAAGCAGAATTCGAACTCCTACCCGCAATCGCCGCTGTACCTCAAGAACACATCCTTCATTCTCTCGTTTCTATTTTAGGTTCTGGATCCGTTGACGTTCGACAGCATGCAGTACTCTTCATACACTGCTTAATCGATCATATCGGAGCTGCTGCGCACGCGTTGTGTATCAGTCATAAGTCGCTCGAGATGTTCAGGATGGGAGCGATCGTGGTGAACTTTAGAGGGTTAGGTTCCCCAAGCAATCGAACCGGGTGATTATTCCGGCTTTGCTCTATGATTACGGGAGAGATCGTTCGCATTTTGCGTAGCTTGAACCATTTTTGTTTTAAATTCTAGCCAAGATGGTGGGGTTTCTTGTCCGATCCGGCCCACAAAATTCATAACAAGGCCGGAACCATCTGCGGTGGCAAAGACCTCGTATGTACAATATCTATTTGGTTTGCAAAAGGTAACAAACCTGTGCTTTCTGCTTTTCGCAGGGTACGATGCGAACAGCTCCTAGTCAGATTTCCCAGGATCATGGCTAGGGACACAACCATGCAACCAGCGCCACCACCAAAGGGACGATCTGAACGATTTCGCAGAGCAAAAAATAATCCATCTATCATACCTTTATTCATAGCTAGGGGAGAGGGAGGGTCCATCACGACCAGAGCAAGCAAATATGGAAAACCCCATACAAATACAGGCTGTTTGAGCATGAACAGGATGAGCAACACGAGTGTCCGTACGACCAGGTAAAAGTACCCAAAAGTGTTTTATAAATGCATAATAATAATCTTGCACCTCAATTCGGACTCGATCGCTTCCCTGTAAAAATCTAAACCGTACTGTAGGTATATACCAAACTTGTTCAATAAAAGAAGCTTCCACATAACCTTGTTCGAACTCTTGTCCATCGCATAGGAGACTCGACCATCCCTGGCATACAATCGAGTTAACAGCAGGGTTCTGTTTAGCATCTGATTCAAATGGAGGACATTCAAAGAGGACGAGTCGTTGCCATGAATCTTATAGATCATCGTTAAAGCAAAACCATGTCAGCCCTCGTGGACAGCATGTAACTCCAGTAAAACCAAACAACTTCTTGCATGCCGAGCATCGCCCCCATCACGAGTTTCACGAAACGTTCGACCACAGCAAAACTGCGATCGTAGGGCACGTTAAAATGAGCATCAAGAAATGATCTCGAGCATGTAACTATTTCGACCAAGTGCAGGAATCTCCGGAAAACGACCCTTTCGCGATGGCTATAATCAAATTTCACATACTGACGCTCGATCAAACGAACGATTTCGCACTGCATAAAATTCATGGCGAAAAAGGGAGGGTAAAAACATGATTGTCTTCGATAAACAGGCTTGTTATGTTTCCCGAAATTGGCGAGAGCTTTACCGAGCATCAGGTAACACAGCAGACACTACATGCTTGGATGCACGTTCCTCAATATCATGATGTTCAGAAATTCCAGCAGTACATGCGCAAAGATCTTGTCTGCATTATAGGGCGATGAAAGCAATCTGGCCAATCGCCTATTTATCGGCATTAACTTGGAATTTATTTTCCATCGTATAAGTAAAATGTCGTATGTTCTGAACAGCGATGGTGAAGAGGAATAGCTCCACGATTTGCAGAACCCTAGAGTTCGTCGTCGGTGGATCGCCAGCGGAGACGAAGACGATCGCGAAACTGACAAAGATGAAAGAAAAAAACGAAAAAAAAAAAAAAACGAACTATGCATTGTATAGCAGTTCGCGACTTGGATGGCACCCTAATAGACATCGGCAAAAACGAATTTTACGGCACTGACCGCTTCATCGGGGCACTGGTGAAGAATTTATAGTGGTGTTGTGGACACCCGGCAATTTCGGTGATCGTGATTTGCCAATAATGACATGGCCATGCATCCTGATCGACAACTCCACGCACAATTTGCAAATCGGCAGTTATGGCATACCCACCGACGTTAAAAATTGCTATTACATGCCCAAGGCGAAACAGGAAAATAATAAATAACATTTGTCAACTACATTGCTCTGTTGAACGACCTGAGGGAATCTGTCGATGCATGGTATGAGTTGACTCAATGACTCGCGATGTAAGTTAGGGTAAACGGGCTACTGGGCAATTCTTTTTTAGTTTTTTATATTTTGAATAATCGCTTTAGAACTTGTTAAAAGCCTCTTGCGAAATCGCCAAATCAGATGGGATATCCCAAGTCCATGTACTCATAGAAGGTTCGCTCATGTAAATGCATCCACTTTTTATAGAAAATTAAAAGGAATCTTTTGAAATCGAGAGAGTACATATTTATTTTTCAATGGAATCCTATCTTGTTCTGTGCCATCAACTGTTTGTTTGTTCGCATCGCCTCGCAACTTATGTAAACTCACGCTCAATATTTTCTACTTTGCTTACGCCATTTTTTTATCGATTCGGTATTTTATTCGAGTGGTTTTTTTTTTTATCGAATACAGTACATTCTGGGTATATATACTACCGTGGTGGAGAATCGGATCGACAGTTCTTCTTTCGGAACGACTATCTCCGGCACCATGATATACGATGTTTCGGTTTTTTTTTTCACATGAACGGATTCTTCAACAACGACCATGCCTCTGTACTGAAGGAAATCGTGATGGGTTGCACCAATTGTACCCATCACTTCGCCGTTCTACCTCTATGCAGTTGGGTCGACCTGACGAAGAATGCAAAAACAAACGAATGGCTCACCTCGCACCACCAAGGTCTCAACTGAGACGTCGGCAACTGCATATTCGCTGAGATCATTGATATTGTCAATCAACAGCTCGGCTCGGATGCCACTGACTCGTCCTCATCAAGGGCTAAGAGCAAGCAAAATAGCTGGAAGAACTGTTTGGCTTGAAATATAAGGTGGTTAACTTGGATCGGTTCAACTATCTGTTTTTAACATCGATAATAAACCAAGATTATTTCATGTACTATGTTCATTAGGAGCCCAATATCTACTGCACTCTGCAAAACAGCATGTTTTGTGCGATTCGTGCTTGTGCCCACCATAACTCGATCACTGTACGTGTATGCACTTTGTTATCGTGATAGTTTTGCTTCGTATCAACAGGGACGTTAGTAAAAACAACAAGTTGGCGACGATAACCAGGAATATGAAACTGTGAGTTACCAAAAATATAAACAGACACTACATCACCGAAAATTGAGCTGTGGTTTCCATTAATATGCCATGATCTATTTGCAGTTACTCGTAAAGATTTCAAAAGTTTTGTCACTGTCGATCAATCGTCTAACTTAGTGGTATATTCAAAATTAACAAAACTCTTTAACTTCGATGATAATGCTGTATTCTTCGTAGGTATCCACGAAAATGTCTTTCATCTCGTGACGTCTCGGGGGCCATTCTCATTTGTTTACAACTACGAACCAGTGTCTAAGGAAATTCGTGTTAAAAAAATGTACAGGCCAGTGCTTGACCAGCAAGAACTGTTTTTTCTGTCGACAGTAGTCGTAAAACTTGGAGTTTATATAATTGACTTTGGGATCTGCTTCCCGAAACATGTGCCATTCTTCGAGACCAAATTCGATTGCATCATGCCAATATTTATCAAACGACGATGCCAAGAACTTGCAAATACTACCTTATAATGAACACTTATGTATGGTGTAAACATTTAGTTTTTTTTTTTATACATACACAATCATACCTATGTTATTTTGTGCCTTAGCTGCAGTCACTGCTGTTGCCATCGCTACCACTATCACCAGCTGATGATGGTACAAACCGCACCTGAGTTTGCGATGTACTAATAAGGCGCAGCAAACATGGCCTCGCCATCCCTCCCCCCTTTCCCTCACAAGATCATCATGATGTTGATTTCTATCATATGCCGTGTGACCACTCTCCTTCCCATCGGCTCCACTGCTCTCTCTCTCTCTCTCTCTCTATAATGAGTTGTATAGCATACGATGTCTTGCAAAACAACGTGCCTGGAAAAATTGTGTTTATCATACCAGGAATTTAAGGTTCCATGGTGGAAAAAAATGGAAGACAAATTTTTGCCAATGCGCTTTTCCCATTTGCTAAAATGTCCAATCGAGATTTCGAAAGTTTGCTACATGACAACGAATTATGAGTGGGAAAAGTTTTGTTTTACAAATTGGGAAAATCAATATTTTCCTCATTTATTCTGGAACTGCATCTCAGAATTCGTGGAATCAAAGTGAAGGGGATCACATACGACTGGTGCAAGGGTTTGGTGCATGTGGTGCACATGGTGAAGACATTTGTGGAAAATCACCTGGCCAAGTCTCCTTCTGTTCCCTGAGAATTATTTCTCGTGGGGAGATTGCTGTCATGCATAAAGTTGGAAGGGTTCGACGAAGCCGAATTTTAGAAGCACTTGAAATTCGCGTTTTTTTTGGGCGAGCTGCTCTTCGGCTCACACAACTTCAAAAACGTTTTCGATGCTATCAAGATACATTTGCTGCCGCGCGATGCTAGAATCACTTACCATCGCTTTTTCGACGAGGAGAAGTCGCTCGCCCTATACAAAAGGTTCAGGTACAATTTAGCATTATTGCTGACATTGGAAGATTCCCACCTATGAGGCCCCGACGACCATCTCGCGAAAAAGTACAGACAGATGACGGAAAGACTTCACGAGTCCACAATGTGGGAAAAATTCGGCTGGTATGTCGTCGTCACCAATTCCTACCATCCAATCCTTGCAGATTTGAAGATTAATTGCATTCCCATTTCCCCGAAACTTCCTTTACAAACCACACAAGAGAAGTGTTCAATTTTACCTTGCCCACTTTATCGGGAGCATAGTGATGCAGCTTTCTGTCTTCATGCAATGGATAGCCTCCGAAGCAAGAAACAGACGACACGTACTTCAGTCCCTTCAGTATTTCTATTTTAAAAATACTTAACCTTTTTATTTTTGTATAGCAGAGAAAAAACCGTCTGGAGGCGGTGAAAAATACACACAAGATCTTAAAGGAAAAGTGTGGTGTATGAAGCAGAACCCCGAAAAAAACCTTTATCAAACATGTTATATACATCCCAAAAATAAGTTATACAAAGTTCAATTAGTTAACACCTTAGAAAAGCTTGAGCAATTAATCTTCGTAACAATTTGAAAATTATACAAAAACCCAATAAAACAAGCTTATAACAATTGATTAAAAATACTACATTCATTACAAAATTATGTATCGTTTGTCTCTCTTGTTCCCTAATTCAACTATCACCCATGATTATTTAAAACGGAATATAATTCTCCCCTTAATTTCTGTCTGTAGGTATCTTGTTCTCTGGTTTCTTTATTCCAAAACAATGTATATTTATACTAAAACATAGCTGGACTTCCGGGTTATTTAAGCACTTGTTTCTTCCATGCCTTTTCATTGGTCAATTGCAACATCACACCACGCCCCATAGCCGAGCGTGTCTGCTGGAAAGGGTGTAGGAGGGTGCCGCTCGTGCCAGTCTTCGAACGAAACATGAGTCTAGTGGCATGAATGCAACTGCTGGCTCCAAGTGTCGAGTCTCGCCATAGTGAGCAGAATGATACCGAAGTGCGACCTCGATCCTCCTTGTCCCTGTACGAGTGAGCTGACGAAAGAGGAGGACTTAAGTTTCCATGTAGCATTTATACTACGTTTCTGCCCTCTTTAGTTCCCAATGTATGTTGTCAATACACGCGCGCGCAAATTTTCAATACAAAAATGCTTAGTTTTGGATTTGTACATATGGCCATCAGTGAGCATATGCAACAATAATAAGTGGCGATAAAGAATACCTATGTTTGTTCTGAATGTGGGAAACTGTACTACTATAGTAAAAATCTTAGAAAACATGTATTTAAAAATCAGTGTAATAGAAGAGACGAAATAGCTACTTCCAAGAACTGTCAAAAGTCAGGTGACTTCAAGTGCATGCATTGTCATAAAGAGTAAAATAATTCAAGTAATTTAAAGTATCATGAACCAAAATTTCACAGGTTGGAAACTGTTTCTGAGAACAACTTCAGGTGTTCATTGTGTGGTTGCATGGTCACCAAGAAGAAAATTCTTCTTAATCACATACACTGAACAGCCAAAAAAAACTGGTAAATGCTTGCGTATGCAAATAACAGAGGTATGGAACCAATCAGAGTAACGCGATGCGGTCGACAGCTAGATCGGTTACTGCTGCTACAATGGCAGGTTATCAAGATTTAAGTGAGTTTGAACATGGTGTTATAGTCGGCGCACGAGAGATGGGACATAGCATCTCCGAGGTAGCGATAACATTTGGATATTCGCGTACGACCATTTCGCGAGCGTGCCTGCGAATATCGGGAATCCGGTAAACCATCACATCTTCGACATCGCTGCGCCCGAAAAAAGATCGTGAAAGAACGGGTCAAACGACGACTGACGAGAATCATTAAACGTGACAGATGTGCAACCCTTTCTCAAATTGGCGCAGATTAGATTTGTGAACTGTCCTGCAGGATTCATGGTGTGAATTGCCTCCTGCATACCTTCAGACATTAGTCGAGTCCATGCCACGTCGTCTTGCAGCACTTCTGTGTGCTCGGGGGAGCCCTACGCGATATTAGGCAGATGTACCAGTTTTTTTGGCTCTTCGGTGTAGAAACAGAACATAGTGTCAACATAAACTCCCAAGACATTTTACTTTCTTCGTTTGAATAGTTCGTGAAATTGAAGAAAAATATTGAAAAAGAAACATTATCAAGTTATGTGAGTGCGTGGGCTGATAAAATTATCNTTCAAAGCGGTGGGCTGATAAAATTATCAGGCATTATTAAGTATGCCATTGCTGAGGTCATTATAGGTGTCAGAGTATGGGTAAGAGGCACCTCAAAATTCAGGGTATCAACAAAATCAACTGCGCCTGTCCTGCAAGTATGCGAGTGGTTCAGCGTGAAGATAGACTGTGCAATATTAACAATGTAACCACAAATGTAGGTCATCAGGATGACATTGGTCATCTTAATTTTTCTGACTATGGTAGGTAACGCCTGTGTAGGGGTAAGGGAAGTTTTGAGGGGCGGAGAAAAACATTGTTAGTTGGTTAACGGATTTGGATAACCAACTGGGCGCCAGACATCGTCGGCAGGCAGTGCCAATTGTTGCCAATTGGTGCTACTCAGGGTATGGCGGGTTGTTAGCCCAGACATACGTAGTCCTTCGGTGAATTGTTGGAAGAGCCCCTCGATCCTAATACTTGCATGGAAAATACTTGGGCCTATTCAAGCTGACCCACCTGCCTTAAAATGTATTAGCTTTGAGTTGAGCATACCGACTGTCAAGTAATTTACGTGAAACTGGGTGAAGGTGGGTTATAAGGGACCCATACCCCGAAACGCTCGAAGGCAGTGTTTTAAATAAAATACACGAAGTCTTAAAACTTGCATGTAGTTACTCTTGCACAGAAACTCTTACATCACTCTAGGTGAACACTTTATACGGACTCTGGTCTGCGGCCGTTCAGATAGGCAAAACGGCCAAAAATACAGATTTGTACAAAAGAGTGAACTATTGTTGCATTAAGCTTCCTCGGGCGAAGCTATTCCCAGGGAAGTAGTGGTGGCGTCGCGGGTGCAGAAATAACAGGATCTGGTAAGTTGCATTAGACTATTGCAGTAAAAGGTATTTGGTGCGAAAACGTCAAGGCATCCGGAGAGCGACGCAGCACGTGCCGACCCCTTGAGATGCTCGACAGCGACTGAAACTGGCGAGCGCGTGCTGCGCGAACTATGGTGGCACACAGCTAGCCATGGACTACTTTCTGCTTGCCTTTAACTTGCAACCATTAAAATGATATAAACACTTACATGTGAATTTAAAAAAAAATATTCTCTAAATAAAAACAGTTACAATCTACACTTGTATTGCATGAAATGAGGGCGAAACAACTATGTTGAATAATACGTGAATTTCAGAATTACAAAATAAAAACCCTGAAATGCTAGTAGGGGTGTCTCTGAATGTTTACATTCTTAATGTGTCTTTCTTAAATTTCAAATACTGAGTTTGAAATTGCCCTATAAAGGAAATACTCTGGGTCTGCCATTATACACCATCGCCCGCCCGTTGAGGGGGGGGAGGGAAATGAGGATGTACTGCACTGCTCTGCACTTTCACACAATCGTGTGACCCATGATGTCGGGGTCGGAGGACATATGTGGCCCTTGGATGGACTGAACGGTGCAGTTGCGGCTGATGCTGGTGTTGACGTAGACAGCCTACTATGGTGTGGGATGCAGTGGTATCATCGCAGATCAGGCATGCCCGCGTAGGCTTATGTAACTGGCTTGAGTGGCAGGGGGAGGCGATCTGTGTGACTCACTGTTCTCGCTGCTACCATCACTGCTCCTGCTGTTGCTGCTGCTGCTCTGCTGACCCCACTGTCCCCAGTAGCGACCCAGGCAGGCAGTGACCGAGGGGGGTTGATCACCTTTTGGTGACCCCTCGGCTGACGGCAGCGTTCCTGCTGTGGCACTGCCCTGGTACATCACCCCCTCGCCAGTGCTGGACACCTCCGGAAGCTATCCTGATGCCATCGATAGTGCAGAAGGAGGTCCCGGGGTGTCACCTGTAGCGGGCGTAGTTAGAGGGCTGGTGGCCCCTTTTGAGGTGGGCACTGCGATGTCAGGCATCGTAACACGGGCAGGCTGTGGTGCTGCTTCATCTTCCTCATGCTGGTGGTATGCCTGGGATGGCATTGGCACAGGTACGGTGATGCCAGGTAGCATTGCACCATCCGCGATGATAAGGCTCTCTCGACGATCCCCTGAGGGGCTCCTGGAAGACAGACATCGTAAAGGCTTGTGGGTCCTTGTAGATGCTTCTCCAATGGAGGTGTTGACGCACCTTCCTCCAGCGTGGGTCGTTGGAGAACCTCGACATCGGGGTCACCANTGATGCCATCGATAGTGCAGAAGGAGGTCCCGGGGTGTCACCTGTAGCGGGCGTAGTTAGAGGGCTGGTGGCCCCCTTTGAGGTGGGCACTGCGATGTCAGGCATCGTAACACGGGCAGGCTGTGGTGCTGCTTCATCTTCCTCATGCTGGTGGTATGCCTGGGATGGCATTGGCACAGGTACGGTGATGCCAGGTAGCATTACACCATCCGCGATGATAAGGCTCTCTCGACGATCCCCTGAGGGGCTCCTGGAAGACAGACATCGTCAGGCTTGTGGGTCCTTGTATATGCTTCTCCAATGGAGGTGTTGACGCACCTTCCTCCAGCGTGGGTCGTTGGAGAACCTCGACATCGGGGTCACCATCATGGGGCACCTGGGCGCCTAGTGTGGCATCGTCGTCGACATCACCTGGTGTTAGGCGCATGTCATCCTGGTGCACCTTGGCAGTCTTTCTGCCTAGCCGGGCCAGGTAGGTGGTGGGTCCGATGTCTCATGCGATCACGTGAGGCCCGCTCCACTTCGCAGCAAAGCCCATGAAGAAGCCTCTGCAGGCTGTGGGATGCTGGTGCGCATGGACGTAGATGTGCTGACTGGGTTGTAGTTGAGGTGGTGGTAGCGTTGTGGTTGGCAACCACAGTGCAATGTAGCCTCGCTGGTGAGTGCATTTCTCTTGGTGCTCCCTCCAATGCCGTTCATGACTGGAATCACTGCTGACTGGGTCACCACTGTCTTCTGCTCGCGAGCAATCAAACTCACCGGGTAGGGATAAGTTGTGGCCCAGCAGGATGTCCGCAGGTAACTTGTCGGTGAAAGTGTTGATGAGCCGAATGAGGATGAAGAGGGGGGGCAGACATATGGTTGACCCAGGTGGTGTACCGGTCGCCCACATGGACCCCGAACTGGATCTTGAACTCATGGTTGTGGGGCTCTGTGAAATTGGCACGTGGGTGGTAAATTGCCATCTTCAGGAATCGCACTCCCAAACGAGTACACAATTCTCGCCACTTTCTGCCTGTGAATTGCATGCCATTATCTGTGATTAGGTTCTGTGGTTATCGCCACTTGTGGAATAAGTCGGTCTGCAGGACATTGGCAACACCCGTTGCTCGTGTGCTACTAATGGTATATGCCTCGAACCCCTGGAGAATTTATCGGTTACCACCACTATGTATCTCTTCTCCCCTGAGGACCTAGGGTAGGGTCCCATGAGGTCAAGGGACATCGTCTCAAAAGGCTTAGTGGGCAGTCGGGGCTGCTGTTGTTAGACCCTGTCAGCTCGCCGTGCTTTGAATTGATTGCACTTAACACACAGTTGCACGTACCTACATGCATGCCTGGTTAGTCCATTCCCAAAGAAATGTTCACACACATTGCGAATTGTTTGCTCAATCCTCGAATCTCCTGCTATCCTGCTATCGTGTGCATGTCTCAGTACCAGCCCTCTAACACAGAAGGGGGAGGGGGGACAAACAGTCTCCGTTCATCATGGTTACAGGATGAACATATTTCTAAATGGCTATCTACACTGAAGAGCCAAAAAAAACTGGTAAACCTGCCTATATCGTGTAGGGTCCCTGCGAGCATGCAGAAGTGCCGCAAGACAATGTGGCATTTACTCGACTAATGCCTGGAGGTATGTAGGAGCCAATTCACACCATGAATCCTGCAGGGCAGTCCACAAATCCATAGCAGTGTGAGGCAGTGGAGATCTATTCTGAACAGCATGTTGCAAGGCATTCCAGACCAATGGAAGTGTCTAAAGTCAGAAGAGTGTTCCTGGAGCCACTCAGTAGCGACTCTCGACATGTGGGGTGTCACATTGTCCTGCTGGAATTATCCACGTCCGTCGGAATGCACAATGGACATGAATGGGTGCAGGTGATCGGACANGTCACATTGTCCTGCTGGAATTATCCACGTCCGTCGGAATGCACAATGGACATGAATGGGTGCAGGTGATCGGACCGGATGCTTATGTATCTGTCACCTGTCAGAGTCGTATCTAGAAGTATCAGGGGTCCCATTTCACGCCAACTGCACACGCCCCATACCATGACAGAGCCTCCACCAGCTTGAACAGTCCCCTGTTGACATATAGTGTCAATGGATTCATGAGGATGTCTCCATACCCGTACACGTCCATCCACCCGATACAATTGGAAACGAGACTCGTCAGACCAAGCAACGTGTTTCCAGCCATCAACAGTCCAATAGCGATGTTGGTGGGCCCAGGTAAGGCGTAAAGCTTTGTGTCGCGCAGTCAACAGCGGTATACGAGTGGGTCTTCGGCTCCGAAAGCCCAGCATTGAAATCTTCACCAATTTGAGAAAGGGTTGCACGTCTGTCATGTTTAATGATTCTCGTCAGTTGTCGTTTCTCCTGTTCGTTCACGATCTTTTTCCAGCCGCAACAATGTCGAAGATTTGATGTTTTACCGGATTCCCGATATTCACAGTACACTTGTGAAATGATCGTACGCGAAAAGCCAAATGTTATCGCTACCTCGGAGATGCTATCTCCCATCTCTCGTGCGCCGACTATAACACCACGTTCAAATTCACTTAAATCNTTATCGCTACCTCGGAGATGCTATCTCCCATCTCTCGTGCGCCGACTATAACACCACGTTCAAATTCACTTAAATCTTGATAACCTGCCTTTGTAGCAGCAGTAACCGATCTAGCAACTTTGCCAGATGCTTGTTGTCTTATAAAGGTGCTGCCGACCGCATCGCGTTACTCTGATTGGTTCCATACCTCTGTTATTTGCATACACATGCCGATACCAGTTTTTTTGCTCTCCAGTGTATTACATGCCAACACTCGACAGCATGCAGAGTGCAACGACCCTTCTGTTCACAAGTGAGTGCGCACTCTAGCTATGCTTGCACTACATCACAGTATAGATCACGTACAGTGAGGTCATTGTTAGTGGTGTTGATCTGGTGAAGGCATACCGCACTCTGTGGTTCCTGCGTTGTTCGTGGCAATATCTCCTACTACTCTGTGTCGTCCTGCACCACGACGTCGGTGCATGGTAACCTGGACAGAGCATCTGCTAGGTGGCTTTCGCTGTCCAGGAAACGCTCCACGACAAATTCATAAGCTTGAAAAAGCAATGCCCACCAGGTCAGCTTGCTGTGAGCCTCGCGCATGGTGTGGAGCCAGACTAAGCAGCAGTTATCGGTGCGAAGCGTGAAGTGCTGGTACTCCAAGTATGCTCAGTACTTCTTGATGGACTATACCACAGCCAAGAGTTTCGTTAGTTGATGTCGTAACTCCGCTCAGTTGGTCCGAACTTGGCACTAGTCGATGACGTGAAGTTCGCCATTGTCCCCACACTGGTAGAGCACTGCATCGAGTCCTTCGGCGACTCACCTCCTCATCCTGCCAATAACCCCAAAATGGGACAGGGTTTTCCACACGCTGCCCCCAGGGCCTTGTTCGTGTCAAAAGACAAATCGGAGTTGTAGTGTCTTAGATTGGAGAGGTTCGTACATCATTTTCTTCGATTTGTGTTTTGCACCACCAAAATTTAATTTAAAAGTACCTTTCCTTAACAAAAAATGAAATTACTGAGGCAATATTTGAAATTCTGTATGCCTCTGAATGTGATGGGATATCTTGTATGCTCACTCTTAACCTAATTTTTAAGTAATCTGGGCGACAGACAGCTATGTCAGCAACAGTGGTATAACCCCCTCGTGGTTTCTTTTCAAATGTTTTATCTAAAGGCGGCGACTAACTCGTAACATAATGCCATGATATAATGCACATAGCGAGAATTACATTATTTTTGGATCTGCGATTGCTTACTTTGAATGCTTGACTCAAAAGTGTTCCACTTTACAATCAGTCACTTCAGAAATGTCGAACTTACAAGTTGCGAGTGCTGTANATGCTTGACTCAAAAGTGTTCCACTTTACAATCAGTCACTTCAGAAATGTCGAACTTACAAGTTGCGAGTGCTGTAGTTGCTGTAATGGGGTATAACTTCATTATGTATTGGCAGACTAATCTACTTACAGAAAGTAGTGTCAGTGGTGTCTATTTTTTATTGTAATTCTGGAAATGCTAAGAATCGCATATTACACAATAACATAAAATCTTTTCTTAAGGCCACTCCATTGTTTATAATTACAATCAGCAAAGAGTGTAATATGTTATTTCCAGTGTGTATGTACATTTATAAACAATAAACACAGGCCATACACATTTCTAAAAGGTGCTATTATGACTACTATATGGATATTATAAATGTGTTCAGAACGCACATATCGCCACCTGCACTGACATGTGATGTAACAATCAAGGGGGTTCGTGAAATAATCGGCAATCTATCGGAGGTTAAACAGAAACTGGAAAGGAAGGTGAAAACTATAGACAAGTATGACAAAGAGTGTGATCTTGCTTTCAATAAAGAAGTGGTTGTCATACGACATAAGAAACGATTTGGAATACTGATGGCAAAACATAAAATCGTTAGTATTCATGATAAGAGAACTCTTGGAAATTTCCGTTCGCATAGTTTTCGTCTTCTAACTCAATAAAACATGACAGTTTAGTTAGTTCTTCTTTGGACATGGTATTAGAATAATTATTTGAAATTGGCCTTAATGTTAAGGCAGTCGTAATGATCAAGACACTGTAATTCAAAAAGTTTAACATCTCTTAGATGTATTCAAAGATAAACCATATTACATGAATAAAACCGCAAAAAATTATGAATTTTGCGATGTGGCGCACTTGTTAAAAGGAATTAGAAATAGTCTTGAGGATAGTTATTTTTAAATAGAATATGAAGTAATTTCGTCGAAACCGGTTGAAGAACTGTCGGGTACTGCAAGAGCAGTGCCGAAATTAAGTGCTAAACTTATTCATCCTGGTCAATTTGACAAAATGAAAATGAAACTTGTTCCACAAGTTATCAGTCGTTCTGTTTATGCTGGTTTAATGGCTACATCATAACATGATGTGATCCAAGGTACCATAATGCAAGCAACTGCACACTTCACATTTAAAATAAATGACACTTTTGAATTGATAAACATTATATCACTATTTGATAAATAATACACATAAAAGAGCACTCAGTGAAGAAAATAAACACATTGAACACCATCTCGTTAGATTTTGGGGATGGGTGTCAAAGTGGAAACTCAGTGATCAGAGGAAGTGCATACATCCCACGTTTAAAAATGCACAACAGATGCTATTGGCTGTACATCAACTATGGGAAGATTTGAAATGTGAGTCGATGCTTCAGCAGGTTCCATTAGAAAACCTTTTTCTTTAATCCCGGATAGATGAGGATATGGAAAGACGTTTTCGGCCCAAGAATTCAGAAGAAATTTGCAGTATAATCTCCCTGTATGATTAATGATTCCACCACAAATGTCGAGCTGTGAGCCAGATAATGACATGTATGAACTCCTGCCTGAATTGAATGTGATTACAAAAAGTAAAAGTTCTGAGAGAACTGGAGAATGCAACAATGTATGTAATGACTAATTATTATAATATATTGAAACACGTTTTAATACCAAATGCACTCCTGCCGATTTTAATGCAAGATTACAAAATACTGCCCAATTAGAAAATAATGCCACTTCTACTTTGCTGGATACGTGGCGAAACAGTGTATACACGAATTCAAATACGATTTGTGCATGAAAGAGCTTCTCGGCGAGAGTAGGTCGTCTGTTTCAAGTGAGAGAGACTTATAGCATCCTCCAAATGCTTTTCATAGACTGCACTGAGTGCACCCTAAAAACTATAAAAGTGCAATTATCCCGTGACTGCCCGAAGTGAGTGCGGTTTGTTGTTGCACTGTCAATTGTAAGTCGCTGCGTTTTAAGTGGAAAGCAGTGTTGTTGGCGTAGTAAACATGAACGATGAAACTAAACTTCCGAGTACTGATGAACCACGTCATCAATTTATCTCCTTGTTTTGCATTTCTGTTTTACTAACATTTCTTTCCAAGTTACACCATAATTTTGCTTCATCTCAAATGTCATCTCGCGATTCTAAACTTTCAAAATCGCAAGTAATTTTTTCTTGTTTATAAAATCGGACGCCGCCATATTGCAGTGGAAAAGATGCACCTACTCCTGAGCCAGTGCAGAAAATATTGCACCCAGTGCACAAACGTTTAGTGAAAAACAGCAATTGGAAGATGAAAACCGATTGCACTCAGTGCGATATACGGTAAAAAAAAAGACGCTGCACTCGGCCAGGGCGCACTGAGTGCAGTTCAGTGCAGTAATTGAAGACACTATTAATGTTTTTGAAAAGCTGTAATATCGCTGCAAGTAATTGTCTGCTAACTCTAGCATCAGACAATCTGTCACAGGTAGTGAATTTGAAGCTTAAAGAATTTTGCATTCAATATTCAACAATCTGCCACGAAAAAAATTTATCCAAGAAATTAGAGGCATTAAGTGTAACAAATATAATATATCCTGACTGGTTTCAGGATCTTTGCTGAGATCACAGAATTTTCATTCTCAAACTTCTTTTAAAAACAACAATCATTTATAGAGAAAAATGGAGAACAAGAAATTACAGACTTCAGTATCGTGTGTAACATATCGTCGTCACCTGGGGTGAAAATCAAAAATAAAAAATTGCCCAAATTTAAAAATTTGTAAAAAAAAATGTTGCCCTACTATTAAAGATCCTTTCCAAAGTGTTTTCATATTGAATCTGAAGCATTTATAACGAAATATTTGTGTTGTATTTAAATTGCTTAGGTTACACCTATTTAGTATGAAATTATTTTAAAGTTTTAAAAATAATTGATATTGCCACTCCTGATGTTAGACCTGCAGCTGTAAAAAGAGCCTGCGATCGATTTATTATTTGTAGAATCCATTTTTTGAAGAGGTGTAAATATGTAATATATTTCTAAAACTAACTTCAAACAAAATCTTAGTTAAGTAGTTTATCGGAAGTGAACATGTCAGTGATGGCACATATGATGAATGATCGAAAATTAAAGTTAAGTAGTTTATCAGAAATTTGCCGCAGTAAAACTGGAATTTGTGATGCCATCCATTTGTCAGAAATATTGTACTTGAATTTGTGTTCTCTGTGCTGATGTGTGAAATAAAAATATACCATAGTCACGTAACTTGTAAAAGAAAAAAAATTAAATTCTCCATATTTAAGTTTTATATGGGCAGAAGCATAAATGAAGTTCACTCTACTTCTTAACTGTTAACGAGAATTTTCTTTTATACAAACTGTAGTACATAATGATGTCATAAAATTTAAGGAGGGGAGTAGGCATGCTTAAGTAGTGTAACTCCACTTGCATTTGCCGGAAATTATGTGTGGTCACAAAGCCGTTAAAGTGCAGACACTCAGGATCACATACTTGATTTCTCTTAAGTAAGCCAAGCACTTTCCTAAATTAATGAAAAATCACACTTGATTCGTACAGACCTCGCCAGAGCAGAATTGGTTTAATGTTACAAAATTAACCCAAGACTTCCCCCAAAAGGGTTTCATTTGATACTTGATATTCTCAGCCAATCATAATATTACTGTTTGTTGTAATTTCTATGGTTATAATTCAAATACTTGTATGTTTTCATTACTTCTGCAATTGGCCCACGAACTATCTAACACTGTCTCCAGGCCTGTGAGCCAATTATAAATAGGCAGAAAAATGCAGTCCCAATCCCAACCTATCACTGTAAAAGAAAGCAACAAATGAGCAGTTAATATCTCCTTGAGCATGCGAACAGATACAGAATCTAGCATAAAGGTCATTGAACTCGCGAATTTTTCTGGTTTCTAGTGATAATGGTTTGCAAGTTTCCGCTTTTAACAAATAGAATTACTAAACCATGATACATTACTTTTGAGATTGTAAAGCTTTCACCATTCCTGCTAATATAGTTGTTTATTGTTTTCTGTTCCCAGGCTATAACGATCTACACAGATCAACACACTCACACATGCGCATGCGTGCACACAAATGTGCCTTTTTTTACCATGTGGTAATATTACTGTTTCCTTTCAGGTAATTCAGCATCTTATGTGTGATATAAATATTTCAGTTTTTACTAACTCCATCCTCATGTAAAATTGTAAAGTTACTAAATTTAAGTGCAAAAATCGAATGTCATGATGTTCCATACGTCTTTACATGACATAGTTAATAAATTATTCTTCAAGGAACGTTCAAAGATATTAATTGCAGAGTAAGGTGGGAGTATTTAATAACTTTAGACATTTCAATTCGTTTAATTTATATTATTAATTCTCATGGTAGCAATTTACGGCAGTCATAGAAGAGGCCAAATTTGCGATGCGTTGTAATAGCGCAAAGGAAGAAAAAGCAAATGGATAGAGTTTATAGCATATATTGCAGCAAATTAAAACTTGATCAGGTAAAACTTATAAACTATCTGAAAATTCTGGTGACTTGTACAAATTCGCTTTGGCATTTTGTGAGTAGCCATCTTTCCTTGGTAGACTTATGCTCCCTTTGACGAATGCCAACCCTTCTTTCCCCGCCACTTTGAGCTCAGGAGATGTCAACGGTACCCTTCCCTGTTTGAAATTCGGGAAGATGAATAAAAGCTGCGTCTTTCCGCAGACAGATGGGCTGGGCAGAGCCAAGTAAGTGAGCGGAAAAAACCAGACAAAGCAAGAAGACAGTATTTGGCAACATCACCCTCCGGAGCAAGTGACCCACGGACTGGGCGGCTGGAAAACACTAGTGCTGCTCCCTGGTGAGCAGCTCCAACTACAAACTTCTACCTGGAAAAAATGGCAAAATTTCTAACCCAGGATGTTCCCTCTGGTCTATCTTTTATTATTAGGTAAACTGCAGCAGTGCCTTTCGAATTTCTGTGTCAATCAAATTCCTCATCTGAAAACAAATTCTTATCAGATGTGATATTAGAATTTTCAAAGGGAAAGTAATACAAATTATATTTTGACAAAAAACAGTAAAGTATTTTCGGAAAACATTTGTGTTGGTAGCTCACTGTTAACATCGTGGATTGAGATGTACAAGCGTGCAAGTTCAGATATCGTCTGGATAAAATATTCTTTCATATTTTATAATGTATTTTGTAATATATTTACCACTGACAATTCAAATTTATCATCATTATAAAGGAAATATTGGTGCAAAAAATGAAACCAGCCCATCCTACCAGTGTGTAGAGGTGTACTACAAAAAATTAACAAATCAACATTGCATAATAAGATTATCAACATATTAATTTTTTCGTTCTCCATTATGTGGTATTTCAATATAGAATCTATGATCAGATGTATAAAAGATTGCAAAGGAAATTTGTTTTGCAATTATTGAAAAAATATAAAAGAAAATAATTTCATAAATATGTACTTGCTGTCGAAATAAACAAAGGTAATACAACAATTTGAGCGAACAAGTGAGATTCGTACTCACAGTTCATATTATTAACCTTGTCCAATATTCTACACAGTCATTGTTGTTTTTTATTTAACAAATTTAATGCTATGTACCATTATATCATATAAAAAATATTGAATAAGTTGCAATTTAAGGGAAATTTGGTTATTAGGTAAAAGAAAAAACTCTGTTTAAATTGATTGACACTAATTTTAATGAGTGTGTTGTCTCATATGTGACTTTCCATTTGCAGTAAAGCTTTTATTTGAGAGGCGAATATACTACGTGCATGAGCAGTAGGTACACATGGCAACAGTGTACTACGATGATCCCTCGATTGAAGTTAGGCGCACTCTAGTCGGGGTGTATTTGATGCGTGTCGCATCACACTACCTTAGCCCATCCTCCCCACTACTTCCGGGCAGCTGTCATGTAACCTTTATTGGGAGGAGTCGGCACATACATGGCGGTTACACCTCCACGTCTCCACCCTCAGCATGGTGTGCTAGGAGTGCACCCTATCTGCACAATGTCAGAGGCACTACCAGAGTCAGGTGAACGAACCATACCATGAGAGCATAATAATTCGGGCCGACCACTGGCTCCATACATCCTCCTCCCCCCTTTTCAATGTATTAAACAAGTACAGTTGTCACTGGGGAAATTAACGAAACGAGGGGGCCACAACAGCACCAGAGTTCCAGCAGCTCCCATTGTGCATCACCTCTATGTGTGTTACATCACCATGTGTGCATGTGCCGGCAGTGTAAGTGTGGCCTAACATCAAGGAAATTTACCCGAATATCTAGTCACTTCCAAATTCAGCCTAAAGAGTCTTAGCAAAGAGTTTTCATTGTTTTATAGTAATTCAGGCATGGCTACCCACACTCTGCCTGGAGTGAAAGTGGACTCGCCCAGCTAGAGCCACCCAATTCCACCATACAATATTCGAATTTGACGGTGCAATTTATTTTAATAATTCATTTATTCAGTATTAGTTATATTTCAAACCCAATGGATAAGGCCATGGACTGGGAAAGACAGCTCCGAAGAAATTATGTTGCGCAACAAGTGTAATGCCAATGCATTTTTCATTTCATGTAATTTATGTATTTCAATAAATTTATATCTGTTTATATATTTTGTAACTAAGGGTCATGTTATGTCAGTGTAATTGTTTATATTCTTATTAGCATTTTGTATCTCCTTGTATCTCTCACGCACTTTTGGGCTGAACTCTTTGCGGGACTCTGCCATTTTCTTCAGTTCGTCGCTAGCACTTAGGTTGGTGGCCACGCATTGCTTGCCTCTGGGCCTTCACCATTTTGTACCAATCACTGTGTAGCTTACAATAGTTATTAATTGTCTGGAACCTTAATGTAACATTATTAAACCCAGAGGCAGAACCCCCTCCCTCCTCCGCCCCTTATCTGCCTAGCTCAAAAGTGCTGGGACAGTTTCAAACATGTAATTGTTCATCGGCTTCATGTATTTTCTCTCCATTCACATTACCAACATGTCAAAGCCATTGGGATGATGTAAGTGCCGCCCAGGAGGGTTATTGCAGTAAGTAAAAGAACCTATGCAACAAATACCTTTTTTTTTACTGCTGGCAACTTCACGGCCACATAATTTTGGGTCTTTTACCCATTGAACAACTGCACCCCATAAGTTATGTAATTGTTGTGCACCTAAGTTCCAACGGCATGTGAGATGGCCGTAACAATCTCACTCAGAAATTAGCGCCATATGAGGGGGCCTACATCCTCATTAGGCAGGCAGACAGGATTAATCCTTCAACGATACATCATCCTCGGCACAGGGTGAGTCCAGGAGCAGCCATAAGGCCTGCCCCTAGAGAAGGGTCACTGCTCAACTGAGTTGACACCCTTACAATCCAAATTCCACTAAAACAAACCTTTAACTTGTCACCTCAAATTCTCAACATCTGTTACCCGCTCCTGAACTCAATACATCCCACCAAGTGGCGCCCAACGTAGGACAAATTCTTATAGTAATTATCTGATTTCCCATGCTTCTCTTACGCCATCTTCCTGATGTTAAATGGCTTTCCCAACAGTGTGGCGAACTCCTTTATTCTAATTTCCTATGCATTTTAATTCCAGAAAATGTCTTTCCCATCATGTAGCTAAATTCTTAATCATTCCTAAGACCTTCTTTCCCACAAGATTTCCCTGCTGGGAAAGTGGCACCTCTCTGTCACACATTTTCCTACACCATTTTCCTGCCGTAAATACTATCATATGCCTGTATGCCTAACCTGGAGATGTACCCATCCTTGTTGCTGCAAGTGCAATTTCCTGTTATGTGTCAAAATTTAACCTTTTGCCAAATTCAAGTTCCTGGCAAATTTTGCTTTAAAAATTTTCCCTTCCACACCATAAGGGGCCGTGCCAACATGAACTCCACCAAACTTCCCAGTATAGTGAGAAAATTCATCAGCAACATGGTGATCAGCAGCAAAACATGCCATTGTTGAGCTACACTGCAGAGAAACTGTCAACAGAATTTTTCGCTGCAATTTTGTGAGAAACACCCAACCACCCCCCTTTCGTACCTTCCAGATGATGACAGAGAGACAGCATCTGGCAGCATTGGCGTGTGCGTTCATGACATGCACTACCACCCCCTTCAACAACAAACTCCATGGGAAGACTTTAAGGATGCAGCAACACCGCCCCTTCACCCTCCCGCGACCCAAGATGGAGTGCCGATCGGGAGCAAGCAGCTTATGCGCATGCGCACACCCATCCTGTCGCTAGGGGCTGTTTACCCCACCCACCTGGACTCAGGGGAGATGGCAGAATGCGGGCGAGGTTCGTAAACCCCGGCCATCATCTGACCGCCACGTCGCGTCTCACTCCCGTGATGGTGTCAACCATGTGTACAATGGAATGAAAATTGTATTTGTCTTCAAGTACATGACTGTGCAGTCAAACAGTGTGGTAAATTTAAGTTCACCGGAATTTTCGCACTTAAGAAAAGACGATGTCAGTGGCCCCCCACAACAACACAAACTTTCGGTTATACTCCACATTTTGTTTTCAGAGTGCTGGCCTCCACACCGCCTTTTTTTCAGGGCACCTGTTGCATCACAACCCTCTATTTTTATGGCTTGTTTCATCACCACCCTATTTTATTGAGCAGTCATCCAGATGTACTCCAACGACAAGCTGTACTTCGTCGACAGCCTTTGTCTCGCCTTTCTCCTCCACTCTGCCAAGCCAGTATGATGTGAGTGTGCATGTGATAGCTGTGGGAGTGTCACCGTGCACTGTACAAGTTGCCTGTTCACGTGGCTGTATGACAGACTGTCAACAAAGGAAAGCGAAGAAATGTTTGTACTGAATGACAACAGCTTTCATTGTGACTGGTGCCTCGCCAGAGACAGTTATCTTGCAGAACAGCAAGTTTGAAGCTGTCAAGGAGACAATAGACTAGCTGACTCCTTGCTTTGCACAGCCATTTCTAGCTCTAACTTTAGAGGCATCCGTTGTCAAGAAGCTGCCTGAAACGCCAGCATGTGTGCTCACACATATGACACAAAGTGACCAACTCGACGTCGGGCTTCCTACGACGCCCAGTGTCGCGATGCTACCTCTCGCACCCAGTGTCGAGGTGCTGAACATTTTCACCATCTTTGGCATCCCAGCTGAGGAGCAGGTTTGCAAGAGTAAGTGCTGCTATTGCTAGGATGTCGCCACCATGAGCCCCAATGCTGCATTTCGTGTCATGACACAGTGCAGCCAAGCCACCACTGACGCAGCCTCAATACCACGTCTTGCAGGTTGCCTGCCTCGGCGTGTCAAGCACGCGTCTGAGCGATAGTAGACAGCAGGAAGCAAACAAGGATAGATGAGCGGGAAACAGTATGTAAAGAACAGACAATGGTGGAAGGCAGGATGCATTATGTTGATGCTTGTAGGAGAGGGATTAGCAAAGACCAGCAAGTAGGAAAAAATGGACAGTTCATTCCGGAAGGGAAAAAAGAGGGCTGGTCAAAAGGAAGGAAACAAGGGTGATGCAGAAGGAGGCTGGTGGCAGGGATCAGGGAAGAGGTAAAGTAGACAGAGAGTGTGACATGTGGGTGAAGGGGACACAAAGCAGGAAAGGGTTGTAGGAAATGAACCAGAGGTGACTTTTCTAGGCAACTCGATCGTAAAGGGGGTGGAGTTGAGGGGAAATCAGGAAAGGAGATACATATAAAGGAGCATTTGGTGGTGAAACAACCAAGGATTTTGAGGGAATAGTTAATAGTATGAGAGGTAGCAGAGTGATAAAGGTGGTTTTAATTAATGTGGGAGGAAATGACCTGGCTCGAAAGGAGGTGGGGCAAGAGGAAGAGAGGGACCTCAGGGGTTTACTAAGTAAAGAACATGAGAAGTTCCCAAGAGCTAGGACAGTCGTTAGTGTCATGCTGGTTAGAAAGGGAGTAACTTACAGGAATGTAGTGGTAGTGGCTGAGTTCATGAGAGAGCATGTAGGGGTTTGGGTGCTACATTTATAGATAGTATGAAATTGGTAGGCTGGGAAAGTATAGGAAGGGACAAGGTACGCCTGACAGAGCAAGGAAAGAGGATCCTAGGAGATCTGCTAGGTAGGGAAGCAGCTGGCTGTTATGAGAGGGTCAGGGCTGAGCAGCGAGTGTTCAAATAGCAACCAGAGAGGGACAAGGTAACAGAAGTAGAGCGAAATTGAGAGGTAAGTACTGTAAAGGCTACAGGGGTGGAGAGAGGTGGTAAGCAAAGTAGGAGGGTAATGCAGCAAGATAGCATAAAGTTAATGGTGGTGAACTGTAGGAGATTGTACAGAAAGCTGGAGGGCTGCTGGGGTAAGGTTGACGTATATGAGGCGGATATAGCGGTAGCTTTGGAGGCTTGGCTGAATGAGGAGTGCTTGACATTGTATGTAGGCAGGATAACTTCACCATCTTCAGAAGAGACAGGAATGGGAGAGGAGGAGGAATAATGGTGTGTGTAAGGGAGGGACTGAAAGGGTCAGTAGAATGGATTACTGAAGATGTTGAGGTGATAGAAATTAAATTAAGTGGAGATAGTTGTAGGAGGGTTACTTTGCTGGCAGTGTATAAGTGACCAGGACAGGGATGGCAGGCAATTGCGATGGTTAAGGAGAGGGTTGATAGACTAATGGACAGGCAGTGGGTTGTTGTAGCATGTGATCTGAATATTCCAGGTGTTGGGTGGCTAAAGGGTGAAGAAGGGATTTGCAGCATGATGCAGAGAATGGCAGCATAGTTAGTCAACCGATGCTTGGTCCAGGTAGTATAAATACCTACGAGGTGGAATGAAGAGAGTGTTGGGTCAGTGTTGGATGTGGTCTTGGTCAGAACTGGGAATGCTATAGTTGGTGCAATAGTATTGGATGGCATAAACGATCATGATATTCGTGTTGTGGATATTGGGATTGCCAGGATGATGAAAGAGCAAATGGCAGATTAGGTTGGTGTGGCAGTATGGGAGAGTTGACAAGAAGGGGGCAGAAATCTTCCTGAGGGATAGGTTTGAAAAGTGTTCTATGGAGGTAACATTACCTGAGCGGGCGGGGATAGTAATGCGGATATCGTCCGGCGACTATGTTAAGAAAAGTCAGAATATTACACAATATTGTTATTTCAAATAGAATGGGCACCAGCTCACTGGGTGAGCACGAAGTCACACTTCTCAGGATCGTGGGCCGAACGACCACATGGCTGTATCTCCTGACACACACCGTACAAATTTACAGGTAAATGTAATATATAGCCAGGGTATTCATTCCCCTCCTAATCACACCTTAGTAGTACCTTTTACCTAATAAATGCAGGCATCGATGACATTCTGGATAGGGCCAGGGCCCGAAATACAACACTAAATGAGAACTCACAGGTTTCGGTTAACTCAAGTAAATTGTATTGCTGAATAGTGTACACAGTTACTTGTATACGATGCAAATTAAAGCGGACCTGACTCACAAGGCCTACCAGCAGCCATTACTGGCTGCGATAATATAAAAGAGTAATTAAATCTCCAGTGTTGGTAAATTGAACTTATGGAGGGGTGCTGGGAACGCGGGGAAGACTGTTGGTAAAATAAATAAAAGTTCCAGTAAATTACATTAACCTATTGCAGTTAAGTGTTCAGAACAAAGTATGAAAGTCCCCTGTGATGCGATGCATGTACATCACCTAAAATCTGTGGAATCAGACTGCATGCGACGTGGTTCCGAGAGCTCACTCCACTCGGCAAAGTAATTTGATTAACTGACCTCAGTAACATAGAACTTGAAACATATACACATGAAACACTGAAACATTGAGTGAGTTTTCTTAATCCTGTAGATAGTTAAGAGTTCTTAATTAAGCACTAATGTAAATACATAACATGATTATGTGGTGCCTTGCAGAGCATGTGGGAAATTTATATCTTTTAAGTTTTAGGACAGTCTATGACCGGAATGGTCAGGTTGAAAAATGACTAATTATTTCCCACGTCATTAATTGTCTCGATTAGACACACAATTGCACTCGGAAAATTATATAGAACAATTCAAATACCCTAGCCTTGCTACTCTACACCTCATTAAATATTAACATAGCGTGTATTTATTCTCTGCTTACTTCGCAATTCCCTAAAGACGAATTCCACAAACATTTGTCGTCGATGATAAATTCTAATGCTATTTAATACATATTCTAACTCTTGATTCCTATCTTAATTACACAGATCTCTCTAGGGACACTACAAGCATTCGGTTGAATCACTCGGTATCGGGTCATGACCCATTCCTAAGTGAACGATGCGGACATGCATCGGGATGCACGACGTGCGTGTTCCATGGGCCTCCCTGGTGCAGCGACTGTGGGCCGATAATGTGATGACAGTGGCCGTGCCAGACCACGCAGGAGTAGTCAACATCAGAGGAAAGTGTGGAAGGGTTATGGGAAGAATTTAGAAGAATAATAGAGTTTAGGTTGGAGAAATTTGTGCAAAGAAAAGATAACAGTCTGCAGAAGATCCACCATATTATGAACAGGAGATTAAAAAAATGAAGAGGAAGTGTAGAAAATAACACGCCAAGTGGAGAAATGAAGGCATGACAAGAGCTAAGGAATTGATCAAAGAAGTGGGAAGGGAGCTTGAAAGGATGATCAAACAGGCGAAGAAGATATTTTTGGGGGAAATGGTGGAAGAAGGAAAAGGAAAGGAATGGGGTAATTATTTAGTTATGTTAAGATGGTAAGGGAAAGGTGGGAATTGGATCCCTCTGCTGAAATGTAGGGGTGGCAGGACTGTTTCAAATGACCAAGAAAAATCGGAGATGCTACCAGAACAGTACTTGTCAGTGTTTGAGGCAAATAAGGATTGTAATAGGGATGCTTATAGGGATTGGGGTGTTGTTTTGTAAGTTTAAGATCAGAGAGTGGGACATACCAATGGTAATCAGGGGTTTAAGAGCAGAAAGGCAGTGGGATCAGATGGGTTATGGAATGCAGCACTTAAGATTGGTGGGAGAGAGTTAGTGAAATATTTGGAGGTTTTTATTAGCAAGTCCTTAGGAGAGGGTAAGTAGCCACAAGGTTGGAAGGATGCATTGGTTGTCCCAATACACAAGCAGGGGAAGGATAAGGGGAGGCCTGGCAACTACAGACTGGTGAGTCTCACATCGAGTGCAGAAACTGTAAATGGAGAGGCTGGTGGTTCAGTATGTGGTAAATGTTATGAACAAGAGTAACTGTTTGGAAGAGTCACAACATGGTATCAGAGTAGGATACTCATGTGAGACGATCTGGTGAAGGTAATTGATGAGGAGAAGCAGGTGGATGACTGCTTCATAGACATTGAGAAGGCATTTGATAAGGTGACCCATGGGACTTTGATGAAGAAAGTGGATGAGATGATACCGAATAAGTGGGTAGTGGAATGGACTGGGGACTTCCTCAAGGGGCGAAGATAGAGGGTGAAAATGGGTGAGGCAATATCGGAGGAAGAAGAGGTTAGATCAAGGGTGCCACAGGGAAGCATGCTGGGCCCTCTGCTGTTTACCATTATGTTAAATGACATGGGTTTGAGGATTAGGGGGAAAATAAGATTGTTTGCAGATGATTGTGTATTGTATGCAGTGGTGGAAGTGGGTGGAAACTTGCAGGCAGACATTGATACAATATGGTTGTGGACCATGGAGAATAAAATGATGAGAAACACATATTGGAAGTAGAAACCTCACTGACACCCCCACGATTTAAATTCCCCGCGCAGAGAAACCAGAAGTAGGTAGTGCGTGCAGGCCATTACACGTGTCGTTGCAGCATGGGACCTCTCCCCCAACACCTCTAGCAAACTGTATGAACTTGGACGTGCTGACATTACGCCGAGTTAAGCAAATAGCCATCAAGGGGGTTAAGATAGGGAAGGCGGACTACAGGAAAATATCGCCGACCCACCTGGAAGGTGAGATACACCCCAAGGAAGAGCTGATTAGTTTGAAAGTTGGTGCCACGAGTGCCTCTCCCCTTCCCCTATCAAAACACAGAAGCACCTGGACACGCACCACCAGGGGCCAAGAGTCCACACCANGTATGAAGTATTCTTTGTTCTGTGCCCTCCTCCACACCCATCCCCCAACAAGGGAAGACATGTGTACAGTTTTAGGGAGGGAGCCACGAGAGGATATAAGCCTCTTTGTGGGGAGGGTGGGATTAAGTTCAATCAATCCGTTCGGAGAGCAGTTGACCCAGTCAGTTAGAGAGGAAGTCAAGTCAGTTAGCCGAGGCCGGGGGTTCGGGCCCAAGCCGAGTCAGTTCACAGAAACAGTCTGTCAATGAAACCCTGTCGCCGTGAAGTGACGAGCGGCAGGTGGCGCAGTGTTCGGTACCGCGACAGGTAGTCAGAATCGGGAGCCGGATCGTGGAAGTGGGCCGGGCGAGAAGCACAACATTAAGGGGTCAGTCATATCGGGGCAGTGGGAAGCTGCGATACTCTGTGCTGGGCAGAATCAGTTAGACAGTTACAGAGTTACATCGGATGAGTAGTACCATCATGCTGGGATGCGATTCAGTCAGTCGCATCTGTCAGTCAGTTACAATTACGCACCGAGAAGGCGGAGTCGAGTGGTGAACTTCAATGAGGAGCGCCACATTGAGCGAGTGGGAGTAGTCCGGTGCAACCCCGCATCGAGAGGAATCCAGCTGAGTGCAACAAGCCAACCACAGTCATTCCGAGGGCCTGTAAAAGGACCACCTAACTCACCAGAACACAAGTTACCGCCACCATAACAGCACCAAACAGCAGAACACAGATAAGTACCAAGGGTGTCACTCAGGTAAGTGTCCGGTCACCTAATGCCCCCACACCATCGGAAACAGTAGCCAGAATATTGTAATCAGCCCTTCAGGCCAAGAACTCACAGGGCCGAGAAAATATGTGTTCTTCACGCAAAAGTGCCGGGAATGTGTGTATGAATTCCCGTCAAATAAACCTGTTAAAACCAAGATGTAATGAAGTTATTGTTTTATATATCCTCAACATTCAAGGCACATTATAGTCTGTGCCATCTAACATTAACTGAGGACCCTATGAATCACTATGTACACCACAGGTGGAGAATAGCATCAAAAATGAAGATAAATGTTTTAAAAAAACTAAGGTAGTGATGTTTACAAGGAAGAAGGTGATAAACAGGGACATGTACAGATGAGAGGAGCAAGAGATAGAAGAAGCAGCAGAATATAAGTATCTAGGGATTTTATTGCAGGGAGACCTCAGATGAAAAAAAAAACAGGCAGAGAGGGTGGTTGGAAAGGGAAGAAGGGCTTTCGGTATGTTAGGAAGGGTGCTGAAGGGAGTCAGCAGTGTGGTGAAGGAGAAGGCATATTGTACAATAGTACAGCCGATGTTAGAATATACGGCAGCAGTATGGGACTCTTACATGGTGATGGAGGTGCAAGAGCTAGAGCAGGTTAAAAGAAGAGCAGCAAGATGGGTGAAGGGTGGGTGGAGAAGACAGGGGCAGGATGGTGAGGACGAAGGGAACTATAGGTCATCAGTGATGATGAAATAAATGGGGTGGAGCTCATTGAAGGTAAAGAGGAAAATCGAAAGGCTGATCAGGATGTACAGAGTGGTGAATGGAGGGGGTGGGGTAGTTTTTTTCTGCCATTTAAGTAAGGGGTGTTTAGATGGAGGGGAAACAACAGTGAGAAGCTTTAAAGGGTGTGGAGGAGAATGGAGTAGGGTAGGCAGTCTATGCTTGTGAAGTCTGTGAGAGTGTGGAATGTGTTTCGGGAGGAATTTGTGTCTGTGAGGGGGATTGGAAAATTCAGGAAAGGCTTGGAAGAGGAGTTTTGTCTGGTAGGGAAGAGGTGAGAGAGCTTGCCACTGGGCGATAGCCTAATTGCAGGCGTTGGTTATTATTTTATTTTAAATTATTATTATTGATAGCTAGAAGGTTCTCTCTATTACTTCATAAACATATGAGTTATTTTTTGAGTGATTTTAAGAGCAAATGAACAACACGATTGTATATCATTTTCTTAAATTTTACAGGTATAACAACACAATCAAGTTCTTCCTCATGAAGATCGTAATTTTCATAGTCACAGACCAGTAAAAAATGCTATAGGAATTCAAATACAAATTCGTGTGATCACATTGTGTTAGTTATCACCCTGCTGTTGTAAATCACAAAGAAAAAAATGATTACATTATGGTGACAACTTTACTTCACACCGGTTTTATAAATGTTATCGAATATCAGTTGATGTTTTGAAAAAAATATCGACAGAAGAATTAATGGTGACCAGTTTTATAGATGAAAATTATTGTTTTATTAGTACACATATATCGATATTATATTCATCTCAACTAATGCCACTGGACTGAAAGAGTTCAGAATACGTTGAGCGTTAATAGTGTTGCCAAACCTACAAATCTTTCAGTAGAACTACCAAAACCGACATATCTCTCTAGTTCTGCAGCCACCGTAAATCAAATTATAAAGAAAAACATGTAAATAACATTTTAAACTTTCAAAACATTATGTGACTACCCATTTTGTTAGTTTGCGTGACCATTGGCATCACAAATAACAATATATCCAGTCGTAATGTGTCCATGTTTCGGATGTACTTGCTAACGAAATGTACCGATTTTCTCAGTAAGGTCTACTGATTTCTTTTTCGACAGGGCTGGCATCACTGGTTGTCATTTGTGATGGTTGTGGTGAACAGCGTGTTGATAGCTGTGGAATTTCATGTTATTGTTATTATGTTGTGATTATATGCAAACTAAATTAGGTATTATTAGGTTTTTGATAAGAGCTATTAGTTGTGGTTGTGATATAAAATTTAAATTTAACTTGATATATAATATAAATTAAGCAGATAGGTAACTTTGAATATTGAACATTTTCGTAGCTTGTTGGTAGAAGGTTTCGGTACTAATATTCACAGTTATCTATTTGCTTAATTTATATTTTGCTGTGGTATTAAATTAATTGTTTTTGTTATTTAATTAGGATATACTTAATCTACTGTTGCCCGGAATATATATATATATATATAGACACACACATTGGTAATTATTAAGTTTAGGGGCTTTTCTGAAAAATACAAAAAAAAATCAAAATTATAATATATTTCTACTCTACTAATCACATAGAACACGAATATACTAGGGGCATTAACATCCGACTAATTTCGTAATATGTGCCCACCTAACCTAACAGAACGTAACCCCATGATGAGTGAATCACTATTTTACATTTTTTAATTAACCTAGGATTGTTGGGTTTTACACTAACCTAGGATTGTAGGGTTTTACACTAAAGTACTGGCCGTTGACAGAGGAATTGAACCAGCCGCCTGCCTAAGTGAGTTAATTTATATTCTTTGGGTGTGTTTTACGGTTCCTTTAAATCCCTAAAATTCTACATTCGTAGATTAGTGTAAAACCCTATACTCCTAGGTTAGTTTAAAATCTGGTAATTATTCAGTTTAGGGGCTTTTCTGAAAAACACAATAAAAATGCAAAATTATGATATATTTCTACTCCACTAATGATGCAGAACACGAATATACTAGGGGCATTAACGTCCAACTAATGTCGTAATATGTGTCCACCTAACAGAACGTAACCCCATAATGAGTGAATCACTATTTTACATTTTTAAATTAACCTAGGATTGTTGGGTTTTACACTAACCTAGGATTGTAGGGATTTAAAGGAACCGTAAAACACACCAAAAGACTGTAAATTGACTCACCTAGGTAGGGGGCTGGTATAATTCCTCTGACGTTAATAGACATAAACAAACATATTTTGCAAGTTTTTTAGATATGTTCTACTTATTTTAACTTTACGGCATCTTGAATATGAACAAGGTAAGCTGTGCAGAACCCATTAATGCAGCTGTTGTTGGTCTAGGACGTTTCGTTCAGAAACGTAAACAAACTGGCTATACTGTTGATTTCACAATTTTGTTCAATTTTTTAAAATATGTTGTACTTATTTTAAAGCTACGCCCCTAGTATATTAGTGTTCTACGTGATTAGTAGAGTAGAAATATATCATAATTTTGAATTTTTATTGTGTTTTTCAGAAAAGCCCCTAAACTTAATTATTACCCACACACACTAACTAACTAATATTATAATTGCAAAAGTGTGTTTGTTTGTGTGTCCTGTCACGTCGCAACGGATCGACGTTATTGTTTGTACAGATATAGTTGGATGGCCGGGAAATGATATTGTCTACTTTTTATCCCAAAAAAATATCTCATTCCCTCAGGAAAATTTTTTAGTAATAATAGCGCTCGGGGTACAGTGTTGCATCAATGTAAGTTGTTAGTGTGGGACGACGTCGCAATGGAGCAAAGGATCGACGTGATTTTTTGTACAGAGATAGTTGGAGGGCCGGGAAGTGACATAAGCTACTTTTTATCCCGAGAAAATATCTCATTCCCTCTGGGAAATTCTTATTGGTAAATGAAAAAGTACACAAACGTAATAACAATGCAACGTCGCAACCGAGCAACTGATCGACCTAATTTCTTGCACAGAAATAATTGGAGGACTAAAAGATGATATTGGCTACTTTTTATCGCAAGAAAATATCTCAAAAAATGTACAAATGATAATAATGAATCAAGTCCCAAAAAAGTTTGCAGCCAGCGCGCTCTCTTGCAATAAGTTCTCCAAACCGTTAAAGATGGAACAATATCATGTAGTAAAGAATTGTGTAGAATAATAAGACCTCAGTGGTAGCATATATCAATCTATAACACAGAAATACTAATAAGTGTTTTTAGCATTTAATTCACAGATGTTGAGTTTTATAATATGTGTTAGAGCAAAGAAGATTAACACTAAGCAAAATTCAACTTTATTTAAAAAAAAAAAAAAAAACCTAAAACAATAATTCTGTAGTCCAAGCGAGCAGAGCTGCGGGCACAGCTAGAGAGTGTGTGTGTTTGTGTGTGCGCGTCTCTCTCCATGTGTGTGTGTCTCTCCAAGTCTGTGTCTGTCCGTCCATCTGTGTGTGTG
>NQII01000051.1:115377-126380 GCA_002778355.1 Clitarchus hookeri
TATATATATATATATATATATATGCATATATAAAATTTTTGTAGCCACGGAACATTATTTATTTTGGATGCTATTTAAATAGAATGTCTTCACCTGAATCATGACTCTGAAGACTGATGACTGTAGATGTATTACGGCAGTTCGGCACACACTATCTCCTAATGTCTTGATCTCTGCGACCAAGGACAAAAAGCAGTGCCCGCCGTGCTTCCAGCCTTAATATTGGGTTTGTGTTGACCAACGAACTCCAAGGCCTTTCGCCCCTTAGGAGGGAGTTCCTTGTTTTATGTTTCAGGCGCTTGGCTTATGTCCCAATTACCGGTGTTATGTTTGTGAGAATGTAATCGCCTGATTGCAAGCTCATAGCAGTATCCCCTGTGTTGATAACTGGGATGTCCTTATCTCGCATAGTGGATGGAGGTAGTATGAATATTTTGTTTGGCTAATAATTCGGACATCTTCTTCTGACAGCAGGAAAATGGTTAGGGTGAAGTCCTTTTTGCTACAGTAGGATAATTAATCTGAAGGAAAAATTTACATTTTGGAAAGCGTTTGAGGAACTGCCACGAGCTTCTTTCTTGCAGTGCTTAACAAGGTAGGGGGGCTCGTGTGTTGTACTAAGTGTTTACAGTGGCATGCGGCCTTGAACTTCTATGTCTGCTGTGGTGTGCAAGTGTGCTTTTCCTCACGACCGCGGCAGCGCACGCGTATATGTGGTTATGCGACGCATCAGCCTCTCTTAAGGTTCTGTATTCCCTACGTAAAACGTGGCTTTACAAAGTTTTAATTATTTTTGAACTAATAAAATTGAATATAAATATTATGATGCAACAAAGAAACAAAATATTAAGTTTTAAGTTCAAGAATTATACTGCAAAAAGCTCCCAGTACAGAAATATTATGTAGACATATTATGCATCCCAGTACAAAAATGTACTTTGAAAAAGAAGTTACAATTAAATTAAAACAGTGTCAATGTACAACAAACAAAAATTTTTTATGTCCTGTGGACTAGATTTAAACACTTAATCTGTGTGACATCACAACAGTAGCATGATGAAGGATTTTGTATAGAATCATAGCACGTGAAGTTCATATTAAAAATTTCTTTATAAATGTAAAACTTGAAATGAAAGTAGAGCTACTTTTCCAACTATGTTTCAATACATAAGAAAAGGTATTCTTAAATTAATTAACTTACATCTATAATGTTTATGTTCACCATCTGCTTAAGCAGTGATAAACTTTTTCTCAACTATTATATGCCATGTGTGTGACAAAAGTATTGCAGTTTTCGTGCGTGTTGTACACAATAATTATATCGATAATGATAGTAATTTCAAGTGATTTTAACAATTAGCATAGTATTTTATTATACAAAATGTTATTTTTGTAAAAAATTTTATTGTATATATTATTTTATTTTTTATTCATATTTTTTTTTTCATTATGGTACTGAGTCAACTCAAAAGAAAGAAAATAATAAAATAGTGTCATTTAATGTTAATACATTATAGATTNGAAAGAAAATAATAAAATAGTGTCATTTAATGTTAATACATTATAGATTATTATTTTTCCCATGGCATTCCTTTGATTTAAAAATAATTTACTTTCTTGTTGCTAGCAACATTTACCTAATAGACCTTTGTATTTAAAGTTAATACTTAAGTTTCCATTTAAAATTTGTTGCCTCGGAATGCCGGCATATTAACACACATAGGCCCAATAATTCCATTATAATCTTGTGGCTGGCGAAATTTCGCGCCTGCATGTGTATGGCTGTCTCTCTTGTTTTTTTTTTGTCCCGGCCAGACGTGTGTGTTGATGTTATTGAACGAGTAACTGTAAGGTCTGTTACCTGGTGTGGAAAGAATGTAAACAGCTGTGTNCAGACGTGTGTGTTGATGTTATTGAACGAGTAACTGTAAGGTCTGTTACCTGGTGTGGAAAGAATGTAAACAGCTGTATCGTTACTTGTACTGGCGCAAGCGTTGTCATTTTTCCACGAATCACATTAGTGCAGACAGCTGTTCCATTGCCCCCTTCTGGAGGGTCTGGTGATGCGTGACGTGATGTCGTGGAAGTGATCATTTTGTTCCACACGAGTGACTGCTTTATCTCAGTCGCTCTGAAACTTTCAAAGAGATTAATTAATACACTATAATTACTACAATTTGCATAATTATTTTTATATAACGCTCTAGTTTTCAATTACATTTCAACTGCAAAAGTGTTTTGTAGTATTTCATTTCTCTTTTGTCTGTCTTATTTTATAGGGTGTTCCTGGCCATAAAAATTTTGTCGTGAAACCAGTTTTATGTACAACACAAACATTCACAGATAAACTACTTGACTTTTATTCTACTTGATAAGTTCTCATATAATTTTTTTGGTATACTGGAATTGCAAGGAAAAAGCAGGAAATGTATGGAAAATTCACTGAACAGTCTTGCTGGACACCCCGATAGTAAGGTGCAAGCGTGCTATTGTAGTAATATGTACGTACATAAACACGGAACATTGCTTCTGTATTAGTCAAATTGTCCATAATTATTTAGTTATCTTCAAATAAAGTAGACATTGGAGAAGAAAATCATAAGTTTATAAATGGGGAAATTAAGAACACCTTTCACAATTTGTAGTTTGTGTAACCACCAAATGAGAATGTGTACATATTCATGATTTTTCTGCAGTTTTTTTCCTAGCCAATATTAAGAGCAGCATTTTCATTTAGATAGTAATGAGGTACTGTAAAACAAATTCAGTTAGAATTTACTGTTTTCATAATGTCTTCAATAAATATTGTTTTAATGTATTTATGATAGTAGATTATCTGTAAAAATGGCAGTAAATTAGTATTTAGCACTTAATGAAAGTTAATTGTGTATCGAGACAAAAGTTTAACAAACAATGCTGTCAACTAAGAATGTTAAAATGTACATGTAGGTCCTACATGTTGTGTGTTCAATTTCAGGAATATAGTCACATGTGCATCTCCATTTAAGAAAAATGGCACTTCACCTCAGTTTTGAAGGAGAGCCAAATGAAATTGTGTTACCAAATTTAGAAGATGAAATTAAGCAGGAATTGAAGGTAAAAGTACTTTTTGTGCTGACATATTAGTTTGGTTAGTATTGACTACACCGGGAGATTCAAAACAACACCGACAACACATAGTATGTTGTGCGAGATGGCAAACCGATCATTTTTCGGGAGAGGTTCCAATCCGAAATAGCATTATTTGGGCTCTGTGGGGCCTGTTCTTTGGCCACCACGATCACCAGATCTGACACTTCTCAAATATTTTATTTCGGGTTCTTTGAATGGTATGGTGTATGAGGCTCTTGTACCATCAGGGAAGGATTTTATCGCATAAAAAATTATGCAACAACTGAACTACTGAGCACATAACCACATATGCAGCAATCTCTGCACCGTCAATGCAGGCTCTGTAATCAAGCAGGGGGTCAACAATTCGAACCCCTTTGGTAATTTACTGCACAATGTGATGCTCTTATTGGGTTGGTGGTGTTTTTATGACACAATGTGGAATGCACACCCTCACCACATCTCTAGCATTGTCAAACTTTGATGGCCCACATCGCCCAAACCATGCTTTTCCCGACATTTGAAAAATTTTTGGTTTGCCATTTTACACAACATGCTAAGGTTGGTCGGTGTTGTTTAGAATAACCTGGTAGTATAACGAGTCTTTAAATGCAACTACTTGACTATTTCTGTTCTTGATAAGAGCAAAAAGATGTGACTGAATATTGTTAAGTGGTCTCTCACTATAAAAGTATCTTCATTGTGTATGTTTGTATGTGTATATGTATTATATATATGTATAAGTAAGGAGAATTAAACTAACTTCACGATAGGTAATGACAGGGGTATTGTCTGCCAGTGCTAACATACAATATAATTACTAAGCATGCGTCAGTTTATCCACCACCAGTGATTCACCTATTGTGAAGTTACGTTTAAATTGGAAAGGTTTGGTACATTTCAAATCGCTATAAATCTAACAATATGTAAACCCTTCACGCCCTACAATAACTAGACACATACATAAATCACTGTCATAATAAAACATGGTGAACGTATGTGATATTACTCACCTATGTAGGCAATGGATAGAACTGCTATGCGGTGAGTAGAAAGTAATGCATGCATACGCATTCGTCGGGCTACCGGCGGCGAAACATGAACTCCGCCAGGCATCTGACAAAGTGCGGCATCCTCCTCTCATACCGAGGAAGACTGTGCCGCACGTCCCACCACACACACTCTATATCCTTTGGGTGTTCGTCCTTGTGTCGGGATCAACGAAATTCATACAATGATTCACCTGGTACTCTTAGTCGTGCTCTGAAAGGCAATTATAAGCGCCAGCAGTCGCTGATAATTGTTGTTCCAGGCTCTATGAATTCCTTGATTATGCGCAGAAGCATCCTGCTAGTACGATCTTCTGAAGGAACGAGAAATATACAATTAGTATCTCTCTCTATCCTGCAGAAAACTCACTGGCCCTGGACGATGTGCTCTTATGTTTACGTTTCCTGAATTTTGCCTCATCTATTTCATTGGAAAAGCCCCCCGCTCCTTGGTCTCTCACGTACACCAGTCAATCATTGCCGTGCGTTAAAAGGATTACCAATCCACGATGTTAGACAGAGTAACATGACATATTCTATGTAAAAACATGGTGCGAGGATGAGGAATAGTAAGAAAAAAATACGTCTGTTTACAAATCAACACGACTGATAATTTACTTTTTCCAGACTACATGCCGTGCCGAAAGGATTTTTTAAAATTGCAAAGTGCCTTTCTGTATTTTTTATTGACATGTGTCCAAACTGCCAGTTGACAGCCACACCTCCAGTGCCAGCAAGCAAGCATGTGAAAAATTGTGTCCCCTTTGAAGATTGTATAATTTTAATAGAACTCTGCCACCAAGATTGTCTAACCTTACCCCACCAGATTCCTTCATATGGGGAATGCTGAAAGGGAATGTCTACTGCAACAAGTCATGGCCTATTATGGGACTGCAAGACAGCATTTGGCAGGAAATTGATGCTGTGACTTTTGATGTGTTGTTGGCTACCTTCCATAACGTGGAGAGGCATATGCAGGCATGCACCTTCCTTATATCGTTTGCATTACAGGTTCAGCAATACCTTTTAACAATGCCAATAACTTAATGAATAATTTTAAGCAAAAGGATGCTTATCAGTTAAATGAATTCTGTATTATGATAAATTAAAAAAAAAAACATGAACTATCATTATTTCCTAGACACACCCCTTGTAAACAAGCTGTTGGGTTTATAAAAGATTATGCAAATTAATTTCCAAAATTGGAGTACATAAGTTTGTAAAATTGGTATACTAAAAAAATTATTATTAGAAATTTACTAAACATGACATGAAATATACAATGTCATCCATTTTGTAGTTGGGCATCTTGGTGCTATCCCTGTGCAAAAAAAAAAAAGAACATAGAAATACGGTGGGCTTCTTTGCTCTTTACATGTAAAGAAGTTTACGGCACATGTTTTAAGGACCTTGCAACATAATCCATATTCCCTAATACTAAAGCTGTTTGTTTGGTTAAAATGATGTGCTGCAGGCGAGGGCAGGAAAGGAAAGAGGCTGTGTGTTGATCTCACGGCACCTTAACGTGTGTTTTGGCCATGGCTGCCAGCAATTTATTTTAGATTTTACAACTTGGATCCTGAAGTTATACAAAAGCCAGCATGGTTATACAATAAGTAAACTATGAATAACTCTCTTTTTTACAACTTAGACGCACACTGCCAACACCTCGGTACGGCCAACATTGACCAATAATAAACAGGTTATGAGACTCAGAGATGGGTGATACTAATGCACTATTGTTTGTGAAAATTGCAACACCCAGAAAGAATGGCCCGAATGAATTCAAACTCGGAGGATGTGTAGAACAGTGTACCAGCAATATGTTATTACGATTGCAGAGAGATGGCATACACGTAGGCCCAGCAACGCTGTGTGACCGGAAAGGTCAATGTTATGCCGAGCTCAGTCAGTGAAGAGCCATCAACATCAAAGGGCTCCACATCAACATATGAGTGAGTTTGAACGGGGAAGAATGATCTGTCTCTGGGAAACAGGTTTGTTATACCGTGACATTTTGGCTCATACAGGGCATGCTGCTATGACAGTGATGCGTGTGTGGAATCAGTGGATAGAAGACGGTCATACATAGCGACGAGTGGGTACTGGACCACACAACGTAACCACAGCATGGGATGGCCGCCATCTTGTCCGCATGGCCGTAATGGACTGTACAGTCTCGTCCACAGTGTTGGCTCAACACTGGAGCACTGCAATGGGTGTGGACCTGTCTGCATCGACGGTTCGACGCCATCTGCTGTGGGCTGGACTGGTGGCACGCATGCCATTGCGTCGGCTTCCATTGTCCAGAAACCACAAACGTCTCAGACTGCAATGGGCATGTGAACGCCATCACTGGTGTGCTGAGTGGCAGAATGTAGTGTTTTCGGACGAGTTCCGCTTCAACCTGTTCTACAGTGATGGCTGCATATGTGTTAGACACTACCATGGGGACCGCAATCTGGCAGCCTCCATTGTAGAGCGGCATAGCGGACAAACGCAAATTGTGATGATTTGGGGTGCCACTGGATACAACATGCGATCTCGACTCCTACGTATTGAGGGCAATCTAAACAGTAACTGCTACATCAGGGAGGTTTTAGAGGCAGATGTACTGCCCCTCCTTCAGGCAGCTCTAAATGCCGTATTTCAGCAGGACAATGCCGGCCACATGTGGTGAGGAATGTGCAAGTCTTCTTCAATGAACAATGGGTACCACTGCTTCCCTGGCCTGCACATTCGCATGACATGTCGCCCATCGAACATGTCTGGGATATGGTTGGTTGGCGACTTGTTCGTCACTGTCCTCAAGGACAGAAATTGTGTATAGTTCTGTAATCCTAATGAATTGTGTATGATCATGCACCTAATCTGTGGTATAAAGTTCATTTCAATCAAATCTATCCGTCTTGGTGTTGCATTTTTCACAAATGTTAATGTAGTATACATGTAAATGGTTACACATTCTCGCACTCATCACTCGTGAGTCACTATCAATAGAACTTTTTTTGACACATGTGCTCTAACATAAAATGTAACAGTAATAGTGTTGATGAGGATTGCTCCACTTGTGAGCATCAAAATTGTTCTATAATAGAAATAATAGTAGTAGTTTGGTGTAATTTTTGCTGAAATTTCTGTCTAGGAGTTTGAATGATTTTTGCCTGGCTCCTTGAGACAGGGTGAGTACTCACAACTTTTACCTTATATACCAGTCCTTACCAAACACCACATACCATTAAAACAATGTGAAACAACATTGGTTACACTGATAATGCTGGTTGAGGGGTCCAGCTCACTAAGCAGTCGTGAAGCGACTAAGACACGTACATGAATAAACACTCAGTAGGGTCTAACTGATTTAATTATGTTTGTGACACATTCACTGACAAAATACAAAGCAAGTGACACAGTTCCCTTTATGATATTTTCTTTAATTTTCTCTAACTCCCGATTATTTAAGAATACTAGGAATACTGAAGTACCTGAAACAAAGATATTTTAAAGCCGTATGTAACTATTGTTCGATAATAATTCTCTGCTCAGTTTTTAATAAATAATTGCCATTGCTTTCTCATCTTCTCTTTATTAAAATGCATCTGAACAAAACCTTAACAACAACAACAACAACAACTATATACTCTCCAAGAACAAAAACACAACACTAAAGTTAACAGGTTTGCAAACATCACAATAAAAAACATACAACAGTTAACGCCCTTCCTCAAACCTGTTTAAATTACAAAACCAAAAATTAATAAATTCTTAACGCTCTTAAATGGCTAACAAGAAAATCTTTCATAACAGGTTTCATAAAAATATCTACAGGATTTCCTATGGAATTAACATATTGTAACACAACAGTACCATCTTATACTTTATCTTTAATGTTGATGATGAACATCAATATGCTTAGTAAGCTTTGGGTTTTCTGCATTCTTAGCAATATTAATAAAACTAGTATTATCTTCATAAATAACAAAGTTTGGTTCTGTTATGTTAAATTCAGAAAGCAAATGCTTAAGCCTGACATAAGGCCACATATTCAGCCTCTGCTGTTGAGCAACTAACACTACCTTGCTTCTTAGTAGACCAACAAATTACATTATCAAAAACTTTAAAAATAAAACCACTAATTGATTTACTATCAGTTACTTCTGAAGCAAAATGTGAATCAGCATATCCACAAAGAAACTTAGACTCCTCCTTACACATATAGTGCAAGCCATACTCTACAGTACCACTTAATAACGCAACACTCTCTTCCGTCCGATCCAGACTTTCTCAGTTGGCTTCTCCTGATATTGACTCAATGGATTTACAGCAAACATAATCTTAAAAATCACTTCCATCGGAGTAACAATCGGATTACACTCTTCCATATGAAACTTTCTTGAAACCATTCTTGTATACTGCTCCTGACTGAGCTTCATCTCTCTTTTCTTCATGATCCCACTGAATCTCGAAACCTAAAAACTTTGTGGGCGTACCTAATCTCTTCATTTTCAACTCTTCTGATAAGATATCACACAATTTAGTAATATCACCCTTCCTTGAAGAGGCGATCAATAAATCATCAACGTACAACACTACATAAGTATATACTCCATTCTCTTTCCTTGTATGAAGACAACTATCATGGTATGACTTCTTAAACTTCAACTTCACCATCCAAGACTCAAACACGTGATTATAAGCCTTAGGTGCTGTCTTCAGACCATACAACAATTTCTTCAAGCTACATACTTGTCCCTTCCTACACTTAAGACCCTTTGTTGGCTCCATGTAATCAGCATGATCCAATTTACCATTCAAAAATGCAGACTTTACATCCAACTGTTCCATATGATACTTCCTCTAATTTACAACAGTCAAGAACGTCCTAATAGTAATCAACCTAGCCACTGAAGCATACGTTTTCTCAGGATCAAAAATTTCCTCGCTCCTTAAATCTTCTTGCAACTAACCTTGCCTCGTAAATCTTCTTTCCATTCTCGTACTTCATCGTAAACACCCACTTCGTATCAACAGTCTCTGCATCTTCAGGTTTCCTGCACAACAACCAGACATCATTCTCTTTCATAGCATTCAGTTCTTCATTAACAGCTTGACTCCATTCACTATCATGAGTTCCTCACAAAGCTACTTCATACGTCTGAGGGGCCTCAAAATCTACATGACAAGCTTACACCTCATAATCATCAAATCTTACAGGTGGTCTTCTATTCCTCTGACTTCTTCTCACACCATCCTCATTCTCTGGAACTTCTTCTTCTACCCCCTCATTATCACTAACTCCTCTTTCAACTTCTTTATCTTCCTCTTCGTCTTCAGATACCATTCTAACCGCTGTCTTCGTTTCACCTGAAACATTACTATCAACACTAACCATCTCATTAAACACAACATTTTTGGCCACGTAAATTCTCCTTCGTTTCTCAGACCAAATCTTATACCCTGTGTCTGTTTAGCTTATCATAATTCCACACCATGACTTATCAGACCACTTTCCTCTGCGTAAGTTCTATTGAATCTTTACATATGCTTCACAACCAAAAACACGTAAATTTCCTACATCTTGTACCTTACTATAAAACAACTCATATGGTGTCTTGTCCTTATTTGCAGAAGTTGGGCTCCTATTTTTCAAATAATTTGCACAATACATTGCCTCACTCCATAACTTATATTTCACTTTACTCTCTTTCAACAAAGAGCGAGCTGTATTCATCAAAGTTTCATTATATCTCTCTGCCACACCATTATGTTGTGGGGTATACGCCTCGCTGTACTGAATCTTTATACCAGACTCCTGACAAAAATTCTTCATCTCTTTACTCGTATATTCTCCACCATTATCACATCGTAACATCTTTATGTGACTACCAGTTAAATTCTCAATGCGTGCCTTATACTCTTTGAACACCTCAAATACATCCCTTCCCTTTCAATGACATAGACAGTACTGAAATGAGAAAAATCATCTGTAAAAGTCACCACATAGTTTCCTCCATTCCATCCCCTAGGACTATTCACTACTGCCACATCACAATGCATGATTTCTAACACATTCCTCCTCCTCAATAATTTTTTATTAAAAGGAAATGCTCATTGTTTTGCTTTCAAACAAATATTACAAAATTTTACATTAAAATTAACATCAGTGCATTTAAAACCATCAACAACGTTACAATTTTTTATTTTCTTTAGTGTCATAATTAAGATGGACCTACCTTTTATGTCACATGTTCATGCTTACTTTACTAGTACATAAATTCATCATTACACCAATTTCTTTAGCAACAGTATGACGCAGGTACCACCACTGTCGAGGACATGGTGGCTTATCTGGTCAGAGTTAATGTCCTCCAGGCACCGACTAAAAAGTGCTTGGAGGTTGCGGGTATTATAATGAGGTAGACTATCACTGTTGTATTTTGAAGTACGAATATATTGTCTCGTATATATTCACAAATACACAACATCAAAACTTTCGAGGTGCGGTACTGTCATAATTTGTTTACTCGTATTCACGGGGCGAATTCGTGGTTGAGTGGGGCTTCTTTGGACGACGAATTCTATACTTAACTCAGCGGTGAGTGTGGGTAGGCTGTCATCTGGGAATGAGTTCCAGCGAAGTGGTAGGCCGTGGAAGCCGGCCCGCCGGTGCTGATTCTCCCTGGGCTGCTGTTCGGACTTGTACTCACGTCTTCTCGCGATTTCTTCCCGCAACTCTTCCCTTGGCTCTGTGATGATCAACTGTTCCCCTCTACTCTCGAAACGGGGTTTTTATGCTTGCAAGCCCCCCAGTCTTAATTGTCGGCACGTGGCGCCTTGTAGGGG
>NQII01000051.1:126592-146930 GCA_002778355.1 Clitarchus hookeri
GGGGAAGGCCTACGCTTCAGCTCCACGTGTACCGGAATTTTCCACCTGCCTGTGGTACCACGTGCCGTCTAGAAGGCGCCTAGCGAAGTGCGCGAAGCGGGGGTGGTGTGAGGGGGTGATGGATGTGAGCCAACGGCGTTCCCTAATCCCTAAACCTGCATGCGACAAGTACATATTACTTCATGCATTCCATTTGAATCCAGAACACCCACATAAAATGGATAACCCTTCCCATGAACAAATACGACTTTGTTTCCACAAAATCTAACATCTATACCAGCTTTAGCAAATTTTCTAACAGATAACAAATTAGTTCTAAGTTCAGGCACATAATGTGCATTTGTAAATTCTACAGTTACTTTATCTATACCCATTTGAAAAAACAGTATGAATTGTATCAACTTCACATGCAAGCATCTGTGCACCATCTTTTGCACATCCTACTGGTTCAGGTTTCTTTAATTTAACACTCTTATAAAACAAATCATTCCTATTTACACAATGATTGTTTGCACCAGAGTCTACATATCATTTAATTTCTGCTTTAACAATTTCCATTTCAGCACGATAGCCCTCAGACTTTACCTTCTTATCAACATTGAAACCAGCTTTAGTCATACTTGCATTTATAAAATTTACATCTTTACCACCACGATTACCTTTATCTTGGTTTTTCTTATAACATTTAGCTTTAACGTGACCAATACCATTTCAATTATAGCACCTCTTCTGATTCTGTGAATTATTACTCTTGCAGTATTTAGCAATATGTCCCATCTCGTTACACTTAAAACTTTTAACATCACGTTTCACATAACCACTGGACTGTGTAGAAGACTGAGATGACTTTAAATTTAAATTCGTAACTGCCTGACACGCCTGGCAAGCGGATTGATTATCACGTTCCCTCTCATCTACATTTCTATTATACTCAAGTAACAACTTTGACCGGACAAATTCCATTGTCAACATCTTTTCACTAATGACATTGAAAACCTTGGTAATCACATCATAACTTTTTGGCAATGATAACAATAAATAACTCACTATTTCTGTGTCCACGATCTTTTCACCTGATGCATGCAGTTCTTTCACCAGCTTATCAAAGTAATGCAGTTGTTTCATCACATCACCACCTTCTTCCAATTTGAGTTCCAACAATTTTCGTTTGATCATCAGTGTACCAATAGCTCCTTTCCTTTCATATACACAAGACAAGTTCTCCAAAATAGACTTGGCATTCACTGCTTCTTCTGCATAACTGATCTGCGCATCACTTAAACCACTGACAATAATAGCTTTAATACGTTTATTTTTCTTACCCCATTCAGCAGTAACAGGCTCCGGAACATCCTATTCAACCACATCAGTCAAATGTTTTGCATCCAAGATTGTCATAATTTGAAACTTCCATATTTGAAAATTCTTACCGTCAAACACTGGAACAGCAACCTCCTGTTTTATGGATTCCATTTCGCATAAACCAACACGTGTAAGCTCCTTCAGTTCACAAATATTTAATTAAAAAAGATCGCAATTTTTCCATATATCATTACAAACCAGCATAACCTTCCTCTAAACCACGTTCTGCTACCATGTTCGATAATCTGATAATCGTTCTCTGCTCGGTTTGTAATAAATAATTGCCACTGCTTTCTCATCTTTTGTTTATTAAAACACAACTGAACAAAACCTTAACAATAACTATACACTCTTCAAGAACAAAAACACAACACTAAAGTTAACAGGTTTGCCAACATCACAATACAAAACATACAACAGTTAACAACTATGACCTTCAAGACCTGTTAAATTCAGGTAAAATTACTTTTTATACTACTCAAAATATTTTGCATAAACTATAACGGCTGCTACATTATCTTGTTCTACTCTGGAATAAAAACACTGTGCAAATCTATGGGGGGAAAGGGTAATTTACCAAGTAATCATGTGAATCTGGGTGGACTCTTTTAAATACCAGTTTTCTATTCAGTGCATCAACAAACATGCTGTTAATTTGATTACAAAATGCTATAGTAGCTGATGCTTCATTCAGTTCAGGAACATTATGCTGCTGGTTAAACATTGAGCTTCGTTCAACAGAATGGCTGAAAATCTGTAAAGTAAAATAATGTATTACAAACAAATAAAACTAACATTCATGAATGTGTACATGCACGCACATATATGCATGCTTCTTTTTCTGGTAAATATTTTGGTGGCAACATTATTTCAGCTCCTTTCATAAGCAAATGTACCTGTGCTGCTAGTTTGACACATTTTTGAAGCTCTTGTAAGTACTACATAATTATATGTCAACTTTGGACACACTCAAAGTTCTCCACGAAGCATATTGTCATTTTTATACAAAAACTCAAAGTGATTCCATTTTACTTTATCACAAACAGCACACACCTAAAACAGAACACTGCGTATAATTATGTTACATAATTTTTAAAGTGAAGTACAACATTTAAAAAAGAGTAATTTACAGTCGGAAGTAAAGCAAGAGGTTTTTAACTAAAATCGAGTAGTGAGGCACTGCAATTCACAAAGTAAGATCAAACTAAATGTAGTTTGAAATTCATTACCTGTAATTATTTGTTGTACAGCCAGTTTCAAATATTTTTATCAAATGTGGGTGTGTCTGAAATTGCAAAAATTTTACGATTAGAATCCAATTGAGGTTGAAAATAGTTTTTCACATGTCCAAGCTTGCCACAAATTCCCATATTCAACCACATTTTCCTATTTGTGGCTGTGCCATCAGACACAAACCCATGAACTTGGGCACCTGCCTTTCTAGAAGAATTACAGCTTTGATAGCTAGTTTTGCTAAGGTACCATTCTAGGTACCATTCTAGGTACCTTTTGAAGCAAATTCAGCAATTGGTTGTACATACTTGCTAGCTAATGGCTGATTCGTGAAAATGAGACCATGATGGACTTTATTGTTTACATATTGGCCACTGTGTCCATCGACACCAAAGTCTGCCAGACCAGTGTAGGTCGAATTTTTTTAACATACTGACAAACTTTCACAAACAGACATCTCATCCCCCAAGAGAATTCCATGTTTCTGCTCTTCTAGTTTTGTTTAAAAAAATTTCTTCAACAGTTTAAAAAATTTTGTGTCAATGCAACATTCTGTCTCTACCAATACTAGGTAGTGATGAATTGTTCTCACACATGGCAAAGGTAAAATGTTATTATCTCTAATGAATTTGTAATTAGTTGGTGACATAATATGCATCACCAAACACAACAAAATCCAATCTTCTGAGTACCTGTAGCCATTTGCAGTTTTCTGTTTTTGGATGGAGTCAAATTTCACGCAACATTTTTGCAAGAAAATTTGGCATTGACTTAATTTTTTCCATTAAAGCATACTTGTCAAACTCTTCCATCTTAGCACGCATATTTTCAAGTTTAATTTTTTATTTATGGTCTTTATTTTTGCAGCACAATGCCATGTGATGGTAACTGACTTGCTTTCTTCCAAGCAAATTTAGTTTGTCTGAAACAACCTGATAAATCTAGCCACAAACACTGACACTCCAAATCACTCAACTCCTTGTCCAGTTTAATTCCACTGCTCACCTTTATCCTGTCGAACATCATCAAAATCTTTCAGTTCCTAACATGATTTCAAAGGTTCTGGTTTAATGCTTATGATGCTCATGAATACATGATGAAAGCATTTTGATAAACACAAACTTGTTTAACAAATACAGGAGCTATTTGCCCATCTACCTTTCTTGACTCTGTTTGAGTATAAAAGACAGCCTTGGGACCATTAACAGGAATAATTCGAGACCAACTATCTGATACCTCAATGCAGTTTGCATCGTTGTACAATTATTCAAAAATGGATAATTCAAAGTTCTGAGAAGTTAGCAGTGTTTCCTGCTCATCAATGAGTATCACACAAGTCCTAACCTTAGCTCTCTTTGCTTTTGGGATATCCTTCCATATTATTTCTCTGCATCTCTTAGGTGATTTTTGACTGGCGTACTATTGGGCAGCCAGGAAACAAAGTTGGAATAGCATCTTGGTTGTTGTAAGACTTTATATATCATACACATTTGTGTATATTTACTAAAAATGAAAAACAGCACTTAAATATTTAAAGAAGTACAGTGGAGCACCCCTTAACCGGAATTCCCTCGAACGGAACTCGCCTTATCCGGAACTAATTTTCCAAAAAAAATTCAAACGTCGCAAAGTTGTGCCATAACTTTCCAGCGCTCGCAAGAGGTCTTTCGTTGCGCACACCAGACTGNACCTTATCCGGAACTAATTTTCCAAAAAAATTCAAACGTCGCAAAGTTGTGCCATAACTTTCCCCTGCTCGCAAGAGGTCTTTCGTTGCTCACACCAGACAGTACCTGCCTGTTAGCTGGTAAACAAACTGCAGCACGATGAAGAGACAGCCGGCCCAAGTGGCACAGCTACAGCTATGCTGTATAATGACACAAGTGACAGTGANGCCGGCCCAAGTGGCACAGCTACAGCCATGCTGCATAATGACACAAGTGACAGTGACTAATGGCAATGTGCGACACATGCTGTTGGTTTTAGTGGTGCGACTTTCAGAATTTAGTATTCAAAGGTGTTAGTGTACATGCACCGTATTTTGGCGTGTATAGACTGCACCAGAAGTTTTTAATGGAAAATTAGGGATAATTAATATTTCAAGTTTAGGCCGCACTGAATTTTTGTGTTCCCGTAAATATTGCCGGGCCTCATCGTGCTAGTGCGGCAACAGCAAACTAATAAATTTACCGGTGAATGTTATTGTTGCCACGCCGCCTGGCCTTCGCCTGCTGAAAAGTAGCAACAGCGCAGTATTCCGTGTAAATAAAACTTTTGTATTTATGTCAAAATGCCTCAACACTGTGTTTAAATTGCGGAACATGTACGCCGTGCATAGCCTACCAGCTCGGCCGGCTGTGGGCGAGCAGGCAATGGTATGGTGCATGTGTGCGTGCGGCGTAACACACACACCGATGTTGCTGGCTCTCATTTGACCAGAGCGAGAGAGAGAGAAAGGCAGTGTGACAAACAAAAAAGAGGAAGGAGGGAAAAAGAAAAGAAAGTTTGCTTGGTGCTGGGCAGCTGTGGTTTAGGCCGAGGGGAAGGGGGTGGTGGTTGAGGAAAGGAAGGACGCCAAGCGGGAGGTGGAAGAAAAAAGGAAAAAGAAGCGCGCAAGCTAGATGGCGGCTGGAGGTGATACAAAGCAGAACACTCGAGGACAGACAGGTTAAAGTATGGTGTGACCCATACGCGTTTAAACACAAGTAATGGGCTTCTCAATTTTTTTTTATTTTTTTTTTTTAACTAAGTTAAAACATTAGAGCGTAAGAGCGTATTGTTCGTCGACAAATTTCTGAACATGGTTTAGGGGGGAAATGTTTTTATGCCAATATCTCGTAAATAAGCCACACCCCACTTTTTGTCTTTTTTTTTTTATGTACGGCCTATACACGCCGAAATACGGTACTTTGTGATCTTGGTCTATTTATAATACGTCAGCTCCGCTCTTGTAAATGTATGTTGTGCCGACGTGCCATGCAGTAAGGGAAAATGCGTAATGTTAAAATAAATAGAATGTATTAAATAAAATATTTCATAGTACGAGCTGCCTGCCGCTTTATTTACGTTGGATGCCTTAACTTTTGGTGATTTAATGCATTAGTGACATGAATAAATGTGCATCGTTCCGTCACTTTATTGGCTGTTTACTGTATACGTCATCATCACGGGATTGTACGTTGCAGTTGAGATGCCATTAGTTAAATTTAAGACGCGAGACAGTGCGGATATGATTTTTGTGATAGTGAGTTCTGACGTCCGAATCCGACCATGCGAAGGCTTGTGATTTAAGATTGGAGGTTGCAAAAACTAGTGCTTCTGTGCGTAATATTCACTTACGTGGTGGGTGCTACTTTATGTTGTAGTAGATAATGGTGTTTTGTCGATTGAGGAAAGATGCACGTCAGTTGAATGGGTCGTCTACCTGGGTGAGTTGATTCATAGACTTCCGGTGTGTTTAAATGTTACTAAAATCCTAGATTAACCTAAAATCTTAGACTAGACTAACAGTCTACCATAGTGTAAAACGCTAAAATCCGAGGGTAGGCTAAAATCCTAGCGTAGTTTAAAACCCTTCTATCCTAGGTTAAAACGTAGGAGTTACATTGCAGTGTTTATGGTTCCATGTGGCAGAAGGATACATAATTGGTAACCGAGAGTAGAACTGTAGCAGGGGTTAAGAAAAGTGTGAAGTAACCATGAATAGCCTATATTAAATTTCAATTAACCTATTTTTTTTATACAGAGTCCAATATAATTTTGTTGGGGGTTGCAGTTCCAAGTGTTGGTACTTAATTGAAGTGGCAGTTTTACATTTTGTAGACATGTGTGATTTTATGTTTGAGTAGAATTGATTATAACTTCATACATCAATACAAATTATTGTAAAGGTGTCTTGTGCTTCTTTTCATGATGTAGCTTAGAGGACAATTTCCAAACAGACTAGGGGTTGCAGTGATGCAGCGGATAGAGCACTCATCTCCCACCAAGGATAATCAGGTTTGATTCCTGGCAGGGTTGCTCCCTGTATTTTTCATGTGGGAATCATGCCAGACAATGCTGGTGGTTGGCGTGTTTTCTCAATGATCTCCCGCTTCCCCCATCCTTGCATCCCAGTGCTGCTCCATACTCACCTCACTTCACCTTCATCGGTTCTCAAGGCCCCAAGGTTAAGAACTGCCCAAATCTCTCCACTCTACCTCTAAACAGGATAATGCCCATCCGCATACTTCACAAGACTGCCTTGTCTCCAGACTTGTTGCCTGTAGAACATGTATGATGCTGGCTGGGATGGCAGATGGTATGCTGGATCTATGCAATAGCATGTCTGGGAATTACCAGCATGCTGGATTGTGAGGTGAGTCATGCCATTGCATAGTAGAATGGGCAAGGCTTCAGAGCCATGCCTTCACATTCTGGTACTGGTGGCACTCTAGATCTGTGCTTGTCACATTCCAGAGCTACCAGTGTGCTGGATTGCAAGGCACATGTCTGGGTGAAGCAGCACTGGAATGTAAGGGCGGGGGAAACTGGATATCCCCGAGAAAATCCACCGACCAGTGGCATCGTCCGGCACGATTCCCAAATGCGAAAATCAGGGGGTGACCCCACCAGGAATTGAACCAGTCTCGCCTTTGTGCGAGGTGAGTAGTCTAACCACTACACCACCATGTCCCCTTTTCAGCTGGTCAAAGAATTTTGTCATATTTCAAAAATTATTACGTATTAATATTTACAATTTAGGTATATAACCATACTTACATCAGTTTTATGACTTTTTACAATGTCTGTATTAATGATAATTCTTGGTTATTATTTTCCATATTGTTAACATAGGTGTGTTATACACTATATAGCACATTGACATTACACATAATACACGTTAATATTTTGTCACAACAACACCACCCAATTCCTTAGCAGACAGTGGGATGAAATGTGAAAGTCTGGGGGTGACTCACTTTACCATGCCAGGATGTCATCCCCAGACAAATCCTATGGAATGCAAAAATCAAGAAAATAACTATGGTTTACATAGGGGAACTGCATAACAAGTCGGACAAACACTTCTTATTGATTCTGTTCAACATAAAGTGAAGACAGAACACAGCCACCCAAACATCTCCCAGCCAATTAATTGGCCTATGACTGGGAGATCAAATGCCCAGGAGAGTGACAATGGAACAGGAAATTGGAGAAACGCCTATATGAGACTCCTACCCCTGCCTCTGAATACTTCTAACAAGTTTGTGGACACCCAAAAACAATATGTGAAACATACCCAGGTTTCAGACATCCTCAAAACTCCCCAGGGTTACAATGTAGGGGCACTGGTGTACATCAAGGCACATCCAGCAAGCTGTGCGGTAGGTAAATTTTGTGCAGGTTTCACCCTGAAATGGAACAACCTGTTTAAAATGATCAGATGGTAAAGAGACAGCTTTTGGGTGGATGTTCCTAAGGGGAAGAATAGACAAGTTTTATGTAAGCCACCTAAGAAAGAGCACAGTCTTCCTGAAGAAGCAAACACAGGATGACACAGGATGCTTATGGAACAGCAGGGACAGAAAATAAGAATGTCCACATTGAACCCAGAGGCAGAACCATGGACACGCAAGTCCGTCAGAGGATGAAAACTGTGAATTCCAGACTGGTCTATGGAGAAGCTGCAGGACTACAGTAAAGAGATGATTGGAATGGTTCCACGAAGGCCGGCAAAGAAAACTGTTAAAAAACAGAATTACCACCTTTGCCAGAGGGAAATTAGACAGCGGGATTTGGCTTAACACAGCAACTACCTCACGAGAAGCTAGGGCAAGGGGTTGAAAGTAGCTGTCTAAACCCTGTCTCCTTTTACCACCCTCCCCCACTCTGGGAATTTGGCAGGAAGAGCTTTTGACAGGAAGAGGCTTAAAGTCGACACAGACATTGCACTGGAGCAGTCTGGCAGTGCTGCCCTAGCAGTGACAGCACTCCAGAGCAGGATAGTGATACCTGCAGCAGAGACATCGCTGCATAGTCGCTCCGGATCCTGCCTCGGAGAAGGGAGGGCCGCGGAAAGAATAGGGGCCCTGTGCATTCCCTTTGAAGGAATGCCCACTTAGGGAAAGATCGTGTGGGTGGTTATCTTTGGTCATCCCAGCCTGTGAAAACAATGGTGTCTGGATGGGTGTCAGTAGTATCCGCTCCATTCTTGATGCACACTCGCCTGGTCTGTGTCACTGTAGTGTGTGCAGTGAAAGCAAGAGCAAAGCTGGCATTAAGTGAGGCAGGTGGTTGGAGTATAATTGTGAACGACTATCGTTCCAAGAATCACTTAACCACCTGTCCATAACTTGAGGCATAGTTTAGTACTTAAAGTATTAGGAATTAGGCGGGGTTAAGGATTTTATTGTGTGTCCATACACATACGATAAATACATACCAGGTGTAACAAAATTCAATATTCAAACTTACGCGATAAGCGACCATAAAAAGTTATTGTTAAATAACCGTCAATATTACAGACTCCATTACACATAATGATGTCTGTGCAATATCTGTGTTGTGTGACACCATGCGGTACTTAGTCGTTTGTTTAGAGCAAAGTGATGGAACTGTGTACATGGACTTACTCTCTACAGCACATGTGGTCTTTGAATGTATACAACAGTCAGTGGCACATCATTGCAGAGCTTGTATTGAAGCAGGACACCATACTTTTTAAACACTTTTTAAAGGATTATAATTGAATTCTATTGTAATAATTTTATTTGCAATCACATTAAAATGTACCTAATCATCTATTCCTAACCATGGTTATTTAATAAAATTTATTTCTTTTGGTCTTTTGTAACACACCTGAAGGTTTGAGTATTACACCCATACATTTTTCTAGCGTTGGGCCACTAGGCGCAAGTACTATTTTGAGTCTTTTTGGTGTTATTTTTACAGATGTGCAAGAGTTTAACAGAGAAAAGAAAAACCTGAAATGTAAAAAATACAAACAAAGCTATTTCTTTTTTTAGTCAGGGGTAGGGTAAAAGAATTTTGTGGCAAAATTTAAAATGTTTTTTTGGATACATCTTTTGTGTGCAAACTGTAAATTTAGCCTTATGAACTGCTGTTCGCTAATAAGTAAACATATGGTAAATTCTGTGTAAATAATAGGGTAGAATCTGCACTAGAATTAACATAGTATAACGTATGAAGTTGTTGCTTATAAAGTCATGATGGCATATCCAGAGGGACATATGTGGTTTGGTACAGGTGAGACCCACGAATTGTGGAAGTAAAGCAGTATAAGAAAGATGCAACAGGGGGTAGTTTGTGTGCGAGGCATGTGTCTGAACAGGACATGTGCTGTGCAGCCCTAGACACTGTTATTTTTAGCAAGCTGGCATGGCTGTGGATAGTGTAAAATGGTGAAAATGGTGAGTGGTGGCAAGGTAGGGGAGGAATGGGGCACTGGGGAGTTTCCCCCTTCCTTCCCATATACATTGGAGGTGAGTAGTTTCGCGTGGAGACGGCATGTGCTGTGTGAACCAGCAGGGTTGACATGGAGCGCCCAGTGAGGGAGCACAGTGGCCAAGAAAGTTTGGGCACGATGACGATCTGGGAATTGCCCAGGTCGTCTTGTTTGTTGTACATATAGTATCTCTGTGGAAAGTAATGTAATTCTTTGATATGTTTATTGTAAACATTTTTCTTGAGTGTTTCATTTGTATGACTAATGTAAATGTCAAAGAAGTTAAATGTTAAGGCTAGGTAAGCATCCGCTTGAAACGACAAAAGTTCTAAAAAAAATTACCAATATGATATATATGTTTGCAGCATCCTGTGGGGGGGGGGGGGGCTGTACAAAATGGAACCCAAAAGACATATTATGTCATAATAAGTGAAAATAAACTGGTTGTTTTTTTGCACAAACTCCTGGATCCATTCTGTAACCACACTGACTACCCAGGTTTAGCCAGATAGTTAACTAGAAATTTTAAGACAAGATTCAAACTTTTTTTTTGGATTTTTGGAGTTTGTAGTTTTGTTTGATAGTCAAGAGCAGGGGCCATTGATGGAGAGTAATTTGTTCTGCTTGCACAGTAGGGTTTCATTTCATCTTGCTGACAAGCGGCTCTTGTCAGAATCCAAGTGGGAGGAGATATAATGGTGGTGTGTATGTTGGTGATCAGGGGTTAAGATCAGAGAAGAGAAAATGAAGGCTGGCAGGGGTGTTGTGAACAGTTTTACCAACTCTTATGAGTTGAGAGAGAGTGTGCAAGTACGAATGAGAGTGCGAGTTGGGAGGTTGACTCCCCCTGCTCACCGAGCATTGCATAGCAGTGCGCTGCTGTTGCGCTCAACTAGGTGGACTTCACAACCACCTCTGCCAAGCCAGTGACATCACCAGGAGTGCGCAGCACCCATTCTTTTTTTTTTTTTTTACAATCCACATGCCGTGCGTGCCACTTGTGTGGAATGAATACTGGTGCATCTCCATACTGGCCGGTCCATTGCAGCACATCAACCTCTAAGCACCACCCCTGACTGCTAGGTATTTAAAGAGCAGTGAGCCAGCCCTCTGGTATTCATTTTCTGTTCCATTGTATGATTGTTTGCTCTTCTAAATGCATAGTGAGATTCTCCAGGTCCACGACTCAATGACAAGATGTTGTCGGCAGTCAAGCTGAGTTAAGGAAGTGGTGTTGCTGTATGTTACAGAACATCGCAGGCTACGGGACGTAGGGCATTTAGATAGCATGGAATCCTGGGGGGCAACATAGTGAATAATGAATAAACCTTGTGGTCTAACTATTTCCAGGCTTGGTTATTTGGTAGTGAGAACCTCACGCAAACACTCAGTGTGTCCAGTAGGATCCCCATTAGCAACAGGGAGGAGTCTCAGTCTGCCCCCTAACTGAAAGGTCAGCAAGTACTCCCAGTCATAGTAAGGCAAAAATAGATGTTTGGGTCATACCTTTGTGTCCCAGTGCTAGTGGCATGCTGGATCTGTGCAGCTGCCTGTTCGAGCCACTAGCACGCTGGAGCATGAAGCATTTTGTGTCAACATCGGGTAAGGCAACAATAGGTGTTTGGTTCATGCTTTCACGTCTTAGTGCCGGTGACCTGCTGGATCTGTGGAATAGCACATCCTGGAGCTACCACATAATTGTGTGTTCTTTGTGATCATGTTGTTGCGTGATTATGTAACTAGGAGGCTGAATTTGTTATTTTGCAAGCTGTGCTTTGCATGGCTCATAATTTATGAACACCAAGTTGGTATCTAGGTGTTCGAGAGTTTATTACAATGGGTAGATCCTTTAACCTTTAGTTTTACTGTGCATAAAAGTACACTATAACCCTATTTGAACAGCATATTTATGTTAAAATTTTGTTACAAATACAGTGAAGTTAACAGCATGGAAAAATGTATTAATTTCAGTGGGATCCAGACTATTTTGAAGAAGAATTAAATTTACCTATGGTATCAAGTGCCAATATAAAAGATGAACCACTAACTGAGAACTTTGAAGAAGTGGATGATGCACCAACTACTGAAACACTCAATCTCTTTTATAATGAATGTGAACCAGAAGAGAATTTTGGTAAGTCTTTCCAGTTCAAATTTATGATATTTAGAACACATAATTGACATTTTCTTGCTGCTGATTTTCATTTCTTATGTTAAACTTTTTCTGTGCTCTGGCTCATCCATCATTTGTGTACACAAATGTGTTCCTTTTAAATACTTAGTCTACTGCTGCATATATCAGTAATTTTTCTGGACTATTGCAGTTTTTTGTATGGATGGATGTTTATGTATGTATGTTTTTATGTATTGTATGTAGGAGTGTGCGAAGCTTCGCATTTTCTAAGTCAAATTGAAGACGTTTGTACCTTCGACTTCATCTTTGAATAAAAAAATCTTCGAATGAAAAGTCAAAGATTTTCACTAAGTTTTTTTCCACCGGAACTAGTATCAAAACCAGCAGCCAGTATCATTAATAAGGGTGTGCAAATATTTGAAAATTTGAATAGTTGCAAATAGTAATTTACAAATTATTCACATTCGAACTTTGAATATCTTATGCAAAAATTGTGAATAATTTACATTCCTGTTCATGTGGTTGCAGAGCTGTGCCATCTGTAGAGCTCTGCCAGCCTTTTGAAAGTTTTGGGAAAGGAAAACCACAATGGAAAAGATGCTCAACTTACACTGTTTTTCAAACAAAGTTTGTAGTTTTTATCCCAAGCTCCATCCTGCTGAGATAATCTACCAGCTTGACATTGATGAGGGTACATTAGCCCACAAGGAGAGGGAGTGAATGTTTTTACAGCCACCCTCTTTCCTTTGTTTCTTTCTTTCTCCCTCTCTCTCTCTCTCTCTCTTTCACTCTCTCTTTCTCTTTCTTTTGTTAGGTGAACAAGACATCATACCTGACACACACCAGTGGAAGGCTGTTTAATAGGAAGGTGACAGACCATAACATAACACAAATACAGTGTGGATTTTCTGTCTCCAAAAATTCATGTTTCTTTGCCTTTCTAATTTTGACATGTGCAGAGATGTCATAACAGTTAACGCATTTATCATGTGCAGGAGTTGGGCTGGCAGGAGTTGGGCTGATGTACATACCAAAAAGATGTATTGTCTTTTTAGAAGAACTGCACACTTTCCTTGTAAGTAGGGAAATTGGCTCAACTCTCTTACTCTGAGGCCCTAATGCCGCCACCATCCAGCAAGTTTACTATCTAGCCTGACATTGACAAGGGTCCTTGGAGGAGGAAAGGGAAGAGGCCAAATGTTGATAGCCATGCATTGAAATCACTGTGCGGTGGTGGGGCCAAATGGGACTGGGTATCTAAATGTATAATGATTACTTTCTTGCAGATTTTGATATTTCAGTTTTTCAGCAGTACAAGATTAGAATATGTTTTATTCCATTGACGTTTGGACATGCCACTATTTTCCCTAATACTACACAGCACTATGCATTATAAACAATCTCTACATGGCCTACAATATGAAAATTCCCCATAGTACTAAGCAGTTTCCTATAAATCCCATATTTCATCACCTAACTCAAACTTGATCTTCTTTCGAGAGTACAAAACAGGAGCCGAATAAAAACTGATAACTGAAGTTTGATTATAAACAGTTTCATGTAAAGGTAAAGTCTTCCAACATATAACATCATGGAGATCAAATGCAGACAAATCAGTGAAAGAAGGATTCAGAGCATTGTGATGCTTACATCACAATCGACCTTGCACTTGGATCTTACACATTGATACATGTACTGATGACGTAACAGGGATATCAACAAATGTCAACAGAGGTCATGCTGGGTTATGCAACATTCACAGGCATACACATATACACACAGACACGCTACAGTGAATCAGTCAGTCCTTATAAAAGCTAACAAACGGTTAGAGAGTTTCCTTAGGGAAAACGTCCAACATGCAACGAGGACATTATCAAAGAAGGAGACATTATTATCAAAACAAGGTGTATCGTAATATTATTAATGTTAATTACGATGTTGACAAGGATGACACAAGTTGGTGTCGTCAGTGTTGAAGAGAGTTATGTTCTTTTGTCTTATCTGTTTCGTTTTGGACTTCAAGGTATGACAGCTAAACCAGGAAATGGTATTTTGGAAATTTGTTTTTTCCGTAAGCATCACAATGCTCCGAATCCTCCTTTCACTGATTTGATCTCCGTGATGTTATATGTTGGAAGACTTTACCTTTACATGAAACTGTTTATAATCAATCTTCAGTTATCAGTTTTTATTCGTCATGTCAGATATATCAAGATATATCAGGTCACCAAGCTTCAAGTTCACTTTTCTCGTACGTCTAACTGGTGTGGTCTCACATTTTACTGTAGTCAAATAGCATCATTCTGTACTGTTGTCAGGCGATCGCTGGGGTGAGGGCCCCAGGATGTCTGGTCATACAGTAGAGTACCATTTATTCTGACTTCTAAACACCGGAATATTCTAACTTCTAAACTCAGAATATTCTAAATAACGGACATGTTTTGGAATAACTACTTAATTGACATCATTTTTGGGATCCAAATTATTTTTTATTGCAGCTGCATTATATTTTATCATGCCATGACATCATTTGTTGCGAAGTACTGTGCCGAAGGCCACAAGTGCATTAGTTGTGAATGCTTCTGCTATTAACCAGTAGCGTTGTAACGAATAACCGGCGGTATTAGTATCTATGTGTTCACTGTAATTTGTACAAGCACATGTGTGTTAAAATTTTTCAAGTTGTTGTATACTTTTTGTTTTATAGCATTTGTGATGAAAAAGTTTAAAAGGAAAAGTGATGTACAAGGTGAAAAAAGTGACACCAAGAGGACCCAGACTGTGTTGACAATTCAACAAAAGGTTCAATTGTTAAAAAAATTGGATTGCGGTGTAAGTGTGGCCAAACTTCAAAATGAGTATAGAGTTGGAAAATCGACCAGCTGCGATGTCAATAGACAAAAAGAAAAAATCCTTTAGTTTGTTTCAGAATCAGATTCACTGGCAAGCATGTCGAAGAGTAATACTCTGCGTGGGGCTAAGAATGCAGATTATGACAAAGTGGTGTACGAGTGGTTTTGGCAACGTAGGAGTGAAGGAATTCCCATTTCTGGCCTTAAGTTAATGGATAAAGCCAGCCAGTTTCACAAAGAATTGAACATAGAAAGCACGTGTGAACATTCTGTTGGATGGATGGCTGCATAAATTCAAAACTCGTCATGGAATTCAATTTTAAAAGTGTGTGGTGAAAAACTATCTGCGAATATCGAACTCGCGGAAGAATGTGTTGTGTAATTTTCTGAGCTAGTGAAAGAACATAATATTATCCCAGAACAAATTTATAATATGGATGAAACTGGTTTGTTTTGGCGTTGTCTTCCACAGAGTATATTTTTTTGCAATGATGAAAAACCTACTTCTGGTGCAAAAGTTTTTAAGGAAAGGTTGATAGTCGTGATATGCGCAAATGCAGCAGGCATGTATGTAAGATGATGGTGATTGGTAAAAGGGCCAAACCTCTAGCTTTCAATGATATTAAGGTTTTTCTCGTGATTTACTGTTTGAACAGACGGGCTTGGGTCATGCAGGAATTGTTCAGAGGCTGGTTCAATAACCACTTTGTATCTGAAGCACGGGAACTTGCAAGAAATGTTGTGCTGCCTGACAATGCAAAATAATTCTGCTTATTGACAACTGCTCAGCCCATCCTCCAGCAGAAACCTTTGTCAAGGATAATGTTTTTGCTTCGTATTTGCCACCAAACTGCACAGCTTTTATACAACCCATGGACCAGGGAATTATCAAAAATTTGAAGTGCCACTATTGGAATAAATTTGTGCAAAAGATTGTAGATTGTAAAGGTTTTTCCAGCTTTGAAAATTTCAAGAAATTTTTCACATTAAAAGAAACTGTCTGGTGTCTTTCACGTGCCTGGAATAATGTCATACCTGCAGTTTAAAAACATTTCTGGCACATCATTTTGTTGTCTACTGAATTTTTTGACACTACCACTGATGGTTGTGGCGAGTTCCGAGGGTTTGACATAGCAACGGACGAAGAAAACTCAGATTACAGTGAATTAATTTCCTTTGTGGCAGTGGATATGCCTGACCTACGGGAGAAAGGCATCAGGGAATGGATTAGCAGTGATGGAAATGCTCCAGTTACTGAATCACTGCCAGACACTGAAATTATTGATTCAGTTCTGGGCCAGCAAGAAACAGAAAGCGACAACAGTGGCAAAGATTCTGTAGCTGATGGTAAAAAGCTGTGTGTTTGTCAATCATCAAGGCAGTTTCGTGTTGCGAGAAACTTATTGATATCGTGGAACGAAAATTGTTCACTACCGAACAGGAAGTGATACAAATGTACAGACTAAAGAAAAATCTGTGCGCGAAAAACAAAAATGTAAAACGTATTCGTCAAACAAAGCTGACGGATTTGTTCACAACAGCATCATCTTCCAGTCGTTACCTGCAAGCAAACAAAATGAAAGATAACATAATGAAATAACTGCAGGTGAAAAATAAATTTTTTAGCTGTTTTTCTTACTGTAAACTATGTATTCATATGTTTACTGTTGTTTGTATGCCTGACCTAACCTTAGTTGTATATAAAAAACAGTGTTTCGTTAGCAAGTGTGTTTTGTTTTTAAAAATGTTTTTTTGTTATATGATGTGTTTCTAAATTAGTGTTAATATGTATAAATGGCATTTAATGCAACTAATGTACTTGTTTTCTTATAGTAATGCCACTTATTTTGTACCTCTAATTTGTCTTTGTGAAATTGTGTTTACATGTTCTATTATCCGCAATTTTCTGTAATCCAGACTTGGCTAAGTCCCTATGAGTCCAGATAAAAGATACTCTTCTGCACTGCTGTTATGGTCACCCCAGTGTCTATGGCCATCTGGCAAGGAACATCATTCAGCCTCACCTCCAGCAATATTGCTCCAAATTTTGTTTCACCGAACATACATGTGAGAACATTGTTGCCTTCCCTCCAGCAGTCACTGACATTCGCCCCCCCCCCCCCNCAAGTTTTCCCAGTGTGTTCTGTACTCTCATCTACCTCTCGCTGCCTATTGTCTTACTGCCCACAACAGCAGCAGACACTCAGGTGTCCCGGCTGTCCACATGACCAACACTCAAACCGTTTGGTTGGGAGGCGGCAAAGTTCTGAAGCATGTACCCTGTAAGCAATGTCCCTTACAGCCATCTGCATTTCCTTTAGTGTCTTCATGCTGCCTTAGTCATTTTCGTTGAGGGTCACTGCTCGTACTGGACGTCTGGGTGCGGACCCCTGTCTTGCTGACTCCACCTCTAGTGCTCGGCCAGGGCGTCCTGCATGGTTTGGGGTGCAGCCAGATGTACTGCTTGACGTACCACGTGTGTCTGCGATGGCATCAATGAAGATGCCAACTGCGATGGTGTTGCAAGCCTCCTTGGAGCACTCTTCCAGAGATAGGTGGGAAAGCCTCACAATGTCTTGCCATAGCTCCTGCTGTGGCCCTCCTGGTCACTGGGTGCAACTTTGCAGTTGGGCATGGTGGGCATGTTGTAGGTATTGGTCACCGAAACAGCTCCAAGGCAGACTCCAATGTCGGGTACTCCAGTCGATGTCACTCTGGCAGAGATTGTAGTATGCTAAGTGTGAGGCTTCTCAGGACAGCGGCAAGGTAGTAAGTCTCTCTGTTCCACTGGCCAACCATTCAGGGTGGCTACTATTTCAAACTGGTGGTGGTACTCCTGCCAAGACGTCTGGCCATTGTAAAGGGCGGGTTCAATTGCTACCCCCTTTCCCAATCCTGGTTGTGCAACACCAATACCATAGAGCTGCTGGCTATCCTCTGAGGTTGCAGCGTTCGTTACCACTTGCACTGTTTCCCCACTTTCCTCAGCTGCCGGTGTGATGGTAGTGGAGCTCTGTTGCTGAAAAAAAATTCCTGCCATTCCTTTTGTAATGTATTTATTTCCAGTTTCAGTTCATTCTAGGCACTGCCCATCCTTTCATTTACACTGCTCATTATTTCGTTTATACTATCCATTCTTTCATTTACACTGTCCACTTTTTCATTTTACAATGTCAGTTTTTTTGCCCACACAGTCAACTCTTTCATTCACTAACTTTCTATTACCTTTTATTGTCCTTTCTACACTCTCATTTACTGTGTCTATTTTCCTATCTACATGATCTATTTTGTTGTCTACTAATTTGCTTACATTAGTTATCTGGCTATTTACATTCTCATTTACACTTTTTATTTCAGAACTAATTTGTTTATTTACAGTTTCATTCACACTTTCTTTCACACTTTTAATTTTGCTATCAAGACTATTAAAACTTGTGCTTGCTTGGCTACCTAGCCGCTCAATTAATGCTCGCAGTACTTCCAGTTCTGCAAACATTTTTCTTGTAAACATTCACTGCAATGGTTGTACAAAATAGTTTATATATTTCGGTTTACAATTATTACAATTAAGTGGCTCCATTCCACTTTATACACCGGTGTTCCAAGACGCCAGAGGGGTGTGTCCAAGTTCATGAGCGATGGAATTCTTATTAAAAATGAAAGAACTAAATTTGATTTAATTTATTCACACAGCAGTTATTTAAAACATTAAACTATCAATCTTCACAATTACTCTTGTTTTATTGTCAGCGAGTGCAATATTTGTCCATCTCGATTCTAATTAAAGTCCTTCTCAATGTCTCTATTGGTTATAGTCAATTCACATTTATTATTTACACATATTCACTCTGTCTATTTCCATCATTCCAAATTAATGTCACTCACGCATCCAGTTCAGTGGTCCTGCCTGCCAGTCTCGCTCTCTAATGCTCGCAGTTCGCAGACTTCACTTTCGCTGGTCATTCTCTCCACCACTTGACGCTCTGCTGGCTCGTCATCTTTGCACAATTGTCGCTTAAGGTCGTGGAATCCTCCAAACTCTTAAACTCCTGGCTCAGAGGCCCGTCACGGCTTAAATAGTCTCAGTGGCCTGATCTGCAAGGTTCCCCACACCCCAAGTCTGGCTGAGAGAGGCAAGGGCAATGAACCAGAACATTCTTTCAGATAATCACAGAAATTCAATCTGCTGAAGGTTAGGAACACATGAGTTGCGATTGGCTTATCATAGCAGTATGCACGGTGGCATGCCTTTGAAAAATACTGCATGCTCTCAGGTTACTAGCCTAGCCCTCTCGCACTCCTCTGCTTGCACGACTGGGATGGGCAAGGGAAGTAACGCAGACCAGCGAGCATGTAACATGAATAACGAACAAATTTAATTGTAATGAAGATATCTTTAAACAACCGAAAATGAGATATAAAAGTAGAAACATAATAAGAAAATAATATAACTTTTATAACAAAATTTTTAAACAACCAAAAACTATAAAACCAGAAATATATAAATAAAATATAATTTTGATGAAGATGTTGTTAACTATCCAAACAAAAACCAGAGATAAAACTAGAAACATATTAAGAAAAGAATATCATTTTCATAAAAATGTTTTTACAAAAAAAACTGAAAAATTTAATATTCCATTTTTAAATGTTAATAAAGTAGATTTCAATAATTTAAATGCTGAAAGAAGAAAATTTAGATTAGTAGAAACAGCTTTTAAATCAAGAGTACAAATACTCAAAATTTCAAATAAAGAAAATTACCAAATATATTTTTCAAATCAACTTAACGATGACTCACTGTGGAAGACATGGCGGCTTATATGGTCAGAGTTAATGTCCCCCAGGCACCGACTATAAGGTGCGTGGAGGTTGCAGGTTTGGTAATGAGGTAGACTATGACTGTGGTATTTTGAAGTACGAATATATTGTCTCATGTCTATATTCACAAATACACACCATAAAAACTTGAGAGGTGCGGTACTGTGCTAGTTTGGTTACTCGGATTTACTGGGCGAATTCTTGGTTGAGTGGGGCTTCTGTGACGGTGATTGTCATACTTAACTCAGTGGTGAGTGCTGTCAGCTATGGTGGGCAAGCTCCGGCGGTGTGGTTGGCCTTGGCAAGGCCGCAGTTGCTGTCAGCTCACTGTGGTGCTGTTCTAACGACGTGTGGCNCGTCTGACTGCCCCGATATGACTGACCCCTTAATGATGTGGCTGACGGACATGGCCGGGTTCCGATATCCCGGCCTTAGTAACTGTTGTACTGACTTACTCTCTGCTCGAACTGACGTCTCTCGGCGGTG